>JAAEAF010005751.1:0-86749 GCA_011037195.1 Triatoma infestans | reverse complement strand
CAGAATTTCTTACCAAACACAATTTTTTTTACCGACGAATTATTTAAATAACCTGAAAATTTTAAAATTGAAATGTGCCCACGAAGATCATTCGAGAGCTAAGAAGGACCTGAATGTAAGTAAACAATATAACCAACTTTGATCTTAAAAAACAGGTGAATAATGGTGGTCTCTCAACCGCCCATATAGTTAAGGACAACTATAAATTTAGTAAAAATTCCTGATTTAAAGCAATTTGTCATTTAAAATTGAAATACGAGTTGCAATAATAGAAGGACATGTGAGTGTTTCCCATTTTTTTTTTTTATTCCGTAAAACTTCTATCCAGAATCACCAACGACTGGAATCCACAAATATTAAACCTGCTGACCTTTCCAAAAGAATTGCTTCGCAATATCGCAGGGCCATGCACCCAAATCTTTCCCTACAATCTCTCGACCATAATATCATCAATTTCGTCTTATAAAAGAATAAATGAATTTGTATAATTTTATTACATTTTCAAATTAAATTTTAGCGCAGATAATCTGCCAAAAATCAAATAAAAGAAAAATATTACTTGCTATATAGTCACGTTTATCCATCTGTGACGTGATTTTTATTTAATAAAGTTTCTGAGAACTAGTATCCCTTGGCGGTACGGTATCGATTCTCCCTCTCAGTCCTGGAGATCCTCCCTTTTATTGACTAAGTTATCCTTTCGTAACTTGCGTCTTATATGCTGACGATGTAGTGATGTGGGTTACGCGTGGAGTATTTTGTTGTTTGTTTTTTTTTGTAATTAATACACATTAGAAAGCAATACCTGAGTCGTGCTAATAGTTGATGTAATAGAGAGATTACAGCGAAAAAACCAAGTCGATGTGGCTGCTCAATTTCATTGAGTTGCTAAAAAAACACAGATTACTAATCTATCTTCATGAGACAATCTCAAGTCCAAAAGACACAAACGTTACAAAATTAAATTAAATAGTGCAAAGAATGCGCGAAATAAGAATGAAACATACACAACCACAATACATAGGGCATTAAATAACACTATTTCAATAACCAATTTCTCAACCGTAGATGTGGTTATGGAGGATTCCCAAGAAATCCAAGATAATTTGCTTCGCCAGCCGGGTCAAATTCCCTTTGTCAATGCCGACATTATCAAAAAATTGTGCAGTAGCCATTGGGATTGCCCCCCGAGAGCCGAACCATAGACCGTGAACTGCAAAGTTCCTTTTTCCAAATTCTTGTAGAGACTTTTCTTGGAGAAAGTTTACGCACTTCTCATAAATCGCTCTCTTTTCTTTATTAATCCGCTTGGCCTGGTCTGGATCGTTGCTCTCATACCTAACCGTAGGGTCGACAAGGTAACGGAGATGGACTGTCTTTATCAAACGCTACTATATCTGCGTATCTTGAGGCGCCGTCCGTGTCAACACAGTAGACCTCCTCATAGCATGCATAGCCTTTTTCCTTTAATAACTCGATGACCCTATGTTTGACATTGTGGTGTCGGCGAGTGACGAGGAGCATGTTGTTCGGGCATTTTCCCAGCACATGGGCTGGAGTTTCGGTCTCTCTTCCACATTTGCGGCAGAAGAGCCCAACATCTCGCATCGCCTGATTGCCGACGCCTGGCACACCGCGAAGTGAAGCATAATTAAAACTCAGCTTCAGTGCATTCGTCCACTCAGATCCAGACAATAATTGTTTTTCACAGACAAATTTATTCCCATACGTAGTGTCTCTATAATGCTGGACACCGTAGCCTTGCCATTTGCAACTTGCCCACTCATCAAAGGCCTTTTCTCTTAACTGTTGCCTTATCCTTCTTAAATTTTGGGCTTCCTCGACATTGACATTGTTCAGGCCCAGCCTATCCACACATTCCTTAACCTCATGGCTAAACGCGAAGGTAGACTAGAAAATAGAATCGTCAACTTTGGCCAACTTCTGAGCCATGGTCCACTGCTGCAGGGGTGCTTCCCAGATGCAGCGAAGCAACCCAAGCCCTCGGTAACGCCGTGGGGCATACAGCATTGTCATGGCTGTGTTGGTAGGCAAGCCAATCATTGCCTTGACGCTACGACAAATCACGGTATCCAGACCGTCTAGCACTGCAGGGGATAACTTTGTGAGAGGTGCAGTTTGAAGGGGGTACCCCATTCTAGGTCCTATGAATGAACCTTATCCAGTAACTTTTTTGATAAGAACAACATGAGTCTCATGAGATCTTATGGAGTCTACCTAAGAATGAAATTAAACTAAATATTAACTTGGATGATGCATAAACATTTTCAGTAAGACGAGAATGATGCTATCAAACGCATAAGTAGAATATAAGCATACCTAACTATATAGGTTTACGCGGTAAAACAAGCTTTGTAATAACTATCTCAGACGGAGTTTTTCAATGCATAATGTTGTACAGAATAAAACCGTAGGCTAATTAAAAGTATTCAGCCATTACTCCAAATCATTTGTTTAGGTGAAATATGAATGCAAGCAAATTTGTATTAACTAAATGCAAAGAGAAATATCGTTTCTATGATAACACGTAGAATTTAGAACGATTATAGGGAAAAAAACTGAAGATTAGTTGCGCAAATAAGTTTATAGAAAAATGAAGCACACTATTTAAATCTTTTGGGCTAGAACCGTGGATAGCGCCAAGCAGACATATGATGAACATAATTACTCCGCAAATTCTGAAAGACTGATAAAGCAATTCATTAGACTGATGTAAGATGCTGTCGTTTTATTGATTGAAATTTACATTCCAAATTAGTGACAAAGAATAAATTCGTAGAAAGCCACTATTTGTAAAGGGCGAGTGCCACGACTCTTATGATGAAGTGATCGCCAGCAAAATGAGTAATCAAGGTGACCAGTGAAAGAAATAACATTATTCCGGATTTGCCATAAAAGCTTAGCAAATCCTCGGAGATCCCTTACAAGATAAGCTCTTGAAGTTCAAAATATTGGGAGGAAGATAATTCTAGAATGAGTTTCAATTCGCTGCAATTTGGCTGGACCTATATGCAGTCTGTCAAATTAAAGTGAAAAGAAGAAAAGTATTGCACATTCTATGGGATTGACTTTCAATCTCCATTCAGCTTCGTTGACGGAGATAGTTAACAATACATAAACTATGAAAGTGTCTCTCATCATGAAATGGATTATTGAAGATTCAGATAATCGTGCTAGCCTTACCAACACGAGAGCAAGCCTCCTAACCTGCTAAAAGGATTGGAAAACATTGTTGAAGGGGAATGTCCCGGCTACATTGCCTGGAAAAGTATTTTCCGCCAATTATAGACTCATCCATTAAGCATGAAAAATCTGCAAGCATATTTATAAATCTGCTTTGCAGGAGAAGGACAAGGTTTGAACGTCTCTATAGATATACCCCCCCAACTTTTTGCACTTATTGCCAAATTGACTATGGGCAACCAAATATATTCCCCGCAGCTTTATGGAAGGAAACGAGATTAATTTCCCGGTCCAAACTGGCTTTGCGATAAAAATGAATATTTTGCCATAACTTTGAAAAAAAAATAGTTTCAGAATTTTACTAAAATAATTGTTTTTATTTGTAACCCTAAAAATAAACGAATCTTGAGATATTAAAATGACATCAATTTGGTGCCCTAATAAACTTTTCTCTTTGTTATCAGTTATTTCAATATCATAACAACTGAGGAACAACATCAAAGAAACTGAATAACTGTTGATTACTTTTCCTAATCTCTTTCATGATTCATATCTTTCTTTCTCTTTTAACACAGGTACATTTCATTCATCACTTTGTTTCTTTCTTTTTTTTGTTTTGTTTTTAGTTTAATCTTTCATTTTCTTTTGAATTGCTTTTTTTTTTTTTTTTATCTATTTCTTTTACAAATATTTTGCAATATTACAAAAATTTCAATGAGCTAAATTAGATTTTCTATCTTACCCCAAAATTGTTCTATTATTGACTGAAATAATTAGAGCATTATTAATTAAAAAAAAAAAAAAAAAAGGTCTAAAAAATGCACTAAACGTTTACACAATTCTAATACACAAATTTGTATCAAACTTCAAATTTATATCAAACACTGAACTGCCTTTGTATTATTTCAAATGTACATAGATGGAAGAATTATTCTTGCATTTCTGTTATCGTAGATGTGGAATACATAATGAGAAGACATAAGTCGAATATTATTACATGGTTCACCACTCAGCAGACACCTATCAAAATCCAATTACTGAAATTAGACGTAAGTACCAGACAAAAAAAAAAAAAAAGTTTTGACCTCAATCGATGTTACAAACTTCTCTTGAAGTTACTTGCCAGACGTTCTAGTCTTTCCCTTGAAAAAACAAAAGACTTATTTACAACACTATTATAAAGTCTTTCAGCACTTACGGATTTGAGGTTTGAGGTTTAACCAAGCATTTCAATTCTTATCGTATCCAATTCTATCAATCCAAAGTCCTTCGTTGATTCATAAACGCCCCATTTTATGTTTCTAAATATTAAACTCCATACGGACCTTAATGTTCCTTTTGTATCCCACTTAGTCACAAATACCATTATCAAAAATTCCCCTCGTTTGGAGAATATGCGCAACTAATATTCTAGAGACACGGCTGATATGCTGTTTGCCTCGCGACTATCTCACTGGCCAGTAAAATTTAACTAGTGTTTGGATGTAATTGTTGTGGTGGTTGGTTCCGCAGACCTGGAAATCATCAGAGACATTTACCGTGGTAGCTTGCTTCATTTTGTGGTCATCGACCGGTTTAGGGCGTTCGCCCATTTTCAGACTGCGTTTTGTCAAACAGTGTGATAACACAGACTTGCACAGAGCCTTTCCCACCCAACTGACCATACCTTCCTTTGACCTTGTTTAAGAGTTTAGTTTTAAAATACAATTTAAAGAACCAGTCAGTGTATAAACTGAATTTGCAAGAGTCTGTGCAAGTCTGTGTTATCACATGGTGTGACAAAAGACATCCTGGAAATGGGCGAACGCCCGAAACCGGTCGATGACCACAAAATGAAGCAGGCTACCACGAAAAATGTCACTAATGTTTGGAAGTAACTCCACTTGGAAATATCTTCCCCCACATCCTTTACACAATCCATGTAGCCACTGGACATAAAAAATGAAAGTTGAAGTTGAAAATATGGGATCCCATTTTTCCGGAGAATAGCAAACTTCTCCAACCTTCTATCACTAGCAACGTATCACAAATAACTTTGGTATAACTTCTTAAAATTATATCAAATTTTGTAAGAATGGAAATTAATAATATTTTGAGAAGCATAAATACTACTCTTCTCCCCATTCTAAATTATGAAAAATCACCGCCGGAACAGAGGTGACAAAAGGTGAAAAAAAACAAACAAATCACTTAGGTTCTATCTTTATCCACTAGAGACCAGTGAGTAAATAATCTCTAAATGATCCTGAAATTAACTTTAAAACAGGGCATCTATATTGATTGACCTTTATAATTTGATTTGCCTACTTTTTTTCTGTTGACTGGAAGATTGTTCTGTTTATTGAGTTGTGTTTTGAGTTTTTTTGGAATTTTCTCGGGTCCTTTTCTTTTGGAATTTTCTTTAAATTAATAATGTTAGCTACGATCTATAATGATATCATTTTTTTACTTGAATCACTTTTCTAGCTAAATGGATTTTAGATGGATTCTGAGAAATGTGTGGATTAAGTTTGAATTTATACTGCCGTTACATGGAATAAATAAACCATGTTAATTTATTTAGCGTAAAAACTAACGAGTATAATTTCTATCACCTATCCTATTCCCTCCATTTATACGTATAATAATTAAGTACAGATGATAAAGTAATAATATTTAATGAACTTGGAAAAGATCGTTAGCATATTCATAATAGTACATGCAATTTCTCAATATAATAAAAAATAAGTTAATGTGATATATATGTGTCTATATTAGATAAATGATCGATTATCCATATTAGAGCAACTTAATATAAGTATAGATTGTTCATAAAAGAACCTTAATGGTTATTTAGTGTTAGTAATAAATTACCTTATTTAATATGAAAGCAATTTACCAATATGAAGAAGCATAGTTTCAAACCTATAACATACATATCTTTAAAAGATATTGTGCAAAAGCATTTTTTACTTTTTCTTATTTGTTGTAAGAGAATAGTATTCGCTTAAATTTTCGAAAATTGGGTTTTCACCAGTAATAAATACATGATTTGAGGTAAAAATAAGTATGAAAAATCTGGTGTGAAACACTCACACAACTTTCTTTTACTCCAGTTATCAAAATTATAATTGACAAATTTTATTGTTTGTGTACCAAATTAATTCAAATACGACGAAAACTGAAAAAAACCGTTCAGTAAAAGCACACTTCCAGTTTACTAATTTCCTTGAAACTGTGAATTTTGGCCATCCATTTATTTCTAATTAATTTAGTTTGGATGATAGAATTGTATAATCAACTATGATCGCCTTAAGAGAGAAACATAACCCCACCCCTCCCTTAAAAGTGCCATTAAATGAATTTTCCTAGAGAAATGTTTTAAATAAAAGTTGTAGCTCTTTGTATGTGTAGTTAATATAACAAGTTGAAAGAAAATCGTCGGGCCATTTTTGAGAAAATCGCGAAAAAGTGAAAAAATCATTTAGTAAAGTGGTAAAGTAAACGCACTTCCGGTCATCCGATTTTTATCAAACTCGGAATTTCAACAACATATTTAATTCTAATTAACATTATTTAGATGATAGAATTGTTTAATAAAGTGAAATAGCACTTTAGATAAAAACCTAACTCCACCCCTCCTCATAACTGCCCTTAAATGAATTTTCCCAGAGAAATGTTTCAAATAAAAGTTGTAGTTCTTTATGTGTGTAGTTGATATACGAAGTTTGAAGAAAATGGTTGGAGCTTTTTTTGAGAAAATTGCAAAAAAGTAAAAAAACCAATAAGTAAAGTGGTACTTCCGGTTGAAGAATTTTGACAGATGACCCACTGTCAGATTCCATGGTGATACCTAGACGGAATATCAAGTTTCAACCTTCTACGGTTTTTCGTTTTTGAGCTATGCTGTTCACAAACACACAGACACATAGACAGACACACACACAGACCATTTGCTAAAGACCACTTTTTTGGACTCAGGGGACCTCAAAACGGATATTTCCGGAGAAAACTCGATATCGAAAATTTGACACGATTACAATACTTCCTCTTACTAGGAGTAAGAAAAAGTAAAAAATATTTCAGCGGATGCCAAACCGTGTGGTGTGGGTTTATGTTTATAAGAAAATTATCTAAAAAAAAAAAAAAAATAGCCTCAAATTCAAATTTGATATAATTTTTAAGTAAGTCGCACTATCGAATATGACAATAAAGTTTCGGTCGAAACCTAAACAACCTTATATGAATTTATACGTAACAGTTTGTTTTCAGTGTTCAGAGTTGGAATCTATTCTATTTAATGCATCGTTGAAAAAAAGGAACCCATTCCATGACATCATTGATGACAGTATATATTGCATCGTGATCAATTTGTGAGAGCATCAGGTTTCAAATTGTACAAGTGATTTCCTATCTCTTCAACGAATTGGGGAGCACAAATTGGATATTGAAAATGCCTATAATCCCAAACTTCACACAATAGAGCAGCCATTTTTCTCTGAGAATCAGTGAACACCAACTGAAAATTGAAAGTAAAATCTATATAATCCCAAACACCACCAATAAAGGCGCTTGTAAGACGATGACATGATATCTGCCAAGAACTATCAAAGGAATATTTAGGACATCATGATTGCTGTAAGTGAGTAGAATAGAACAGTAAATCCCAATGATATTAAACCTAGTTCCTCAAAGGATCTAATTATGGTAACTCATTCGGTATTGAGAGCATAATTCCACACTTTTATAAGGCTATCAGTAAAGATAAAAGCTCTCGCGTAAAAGAAGATAATTCAGGTTACTTCTCTACATAGTGGAGTTATAAAAACCAGTATGATGGTCTTCAACCTTCTAAAAATAAAGATTTGTTACAAAAAAAAATCTCAACAAATAAATAAAACGGAACATGAGGCCTTTATAATAAATAGCAAAGGCAATGTCTTAAGTGTTGATAGTTCTAACGGTTCAATTTCCATTCTAGTACTTTCAGTGAATTCTATCTCAATAAATCTTCCATGAAGATGAAGGATGTAGCTTAATAATGGCTTTGGTTAAAACGATCTATTTCAAGACGTCTTAATATACTAACAATAACTCATAAGTTTAATTTTTTTGGAGGATGTTATAAACCATATTCTGGCAATATTTTTTTTTACAGTTAAAATATAAATTTGTTTTTGAACTGCGGTTTTCCAAAAAACAGTTTTTTTTTCTTTATATATATATTTATTCTATAAAATTATATAAAGAGAATAATAACCTCTTATTTAAATAAATTATTTAGCGAAAATTCAATAAGGATTTAAAAATTTTTGAGTATTCCGCATTTTGGAGTCTATTATTGGAGTAGAAAGTTGGTTTGTATTTCTCATTAAGACACATCGTCTTCCTTAATTAGCAAACCTCGTAACTCCATATTGCTCAACTTTATAGGAGAGAGAAAAAAACCTTGCTGGATTTAAATGTTTTGATAAAGAAATTATAATTTTTTGTTGTCGTGTAAAATAACCTATGGAGTTGCGAGGTATTACCAAAATCTATGTTGGATATACGATTTTTGCAATGTAAACAGATGGAGTTACAAGGTTTGCCAACTTAAGTATTCAATTATGGAGTTGAGAGGTTCGCTAAATTGAATTTTAGTGATCCTTGCAATTGAATTGGAGTTACCATGTTTTCTCAGAATGTGAATACGCTTCTCTTCTAACAGAAGGCGTAAAAATATTAAAAATGGCAAAAAGTGGAGTTACGAGGTTTGCTAATTAGGCAAACGCACTGTGCTTCGCTCATGAGGCAAGAAAAAGCTTCTAGGAGGCACCCCCCCTAATTAAACTGGAATGCCTGAAAAGGAAGGCAGTATTTCTTATAGATTCCCAAGCAGCAATCGTAGCTTTCATATCCACAGTCCCTAAAGAGTGGAAAAAACTAAGCTAAGTCGTTAGCAGCATAATAGAAGCCGGCTGGACGTTGGTTTACCAGTGGATTCCGAGCCATTGTGGTATCGCTGGCAACGAAACCGCTGACCGGTTAGCGAAGGAAGGAACCCTCTCCACCCATGACATATTTTGGAGGCTAAAAGCGAAGCTATGAGCTTGTATAGTAGAATAGTGAATGAACATAATGTAAGCAAAGTAGAAGGCAAGAACTGTGGAAGCCTGCTCACAGAATCAGTCCCCAGTCATCTTCCCAGACAAGTGTTCACTGCAAACTTCAGACTTGCCACGACAGGACACAACTTTCTTTACAAGCACCCGCTTAGAATCGGTGTACTGGATTCTCCTCTTTGCGTTCGGTATAGCGCAATCAAAACATGGACAAAAAGCACATTTTATAGTGCCCTGCTTTAATAAAAAAAAAAAGCAGTGTTAACATTTTAACATAAATACAATCTTATAAAACTAAAATGTTATAATATTTGGAAAATACCAAGAAAATATTGGTATAAATATGATATCCAAAATGAAAAGAAAATACCATAATCGTGGCAATCATTTTCATCCCAATGTGATCTAAATGGTTTCCAAATATACTTCTATCTCATACTGAATATGATAAGGCCAAAACCTCTTTTCTTGTTATCTGTTCCGTACTGTAGGAGAAAGATGAAAAAAGGAAACCTACTCTTTTATAGGAAGACTACATTTCTTCTTTTTTTTTTTCTTATAAAGAGAGGAATTTTTTTTAGATATTTTAGAGTCTCATCAATATCTATAATATTTAGAGATAAAAGTGAACAAAACCTACAATTCCATCAATAATAAATACTAGGTGTTATCAGTGTTTATCAGTAAATCAGGAAAACATTTCATTGAACAAGTAATCTCACTTTAAGATGATGGATTGTAATACACAATTCTTTCGTTGTTTTTATGTTGTAGTTTCTCTAACTATTTTCTTGAGCTCCTACTGTTTCATCAAATCCAAATGAAACTTATAAGAAAGAGAATGTTTTTCTTCACCTGAAGGAAGAAATCATTGCATTCGTCGTCAAATAAAAACTTTCTTTGGTAAATAATCATTTGAAAAGTCCATTGTACAATGTAATCGGTATTGCAATGTAAAAACTGATTGCAGGTATTAAAAACTACTTCTATTATAATTATTTTCGGCATCAATTACTACTTACTTCTTATCTTTTAGTACTTATGGCAACAAATTTGTTTTTGAAAAACAATTATTGTCAGGATCTGAGGGGACAAATGTACTGAAGCTGAGTTATTATGCTTCACTCCGCAGTGTGCCAGGCGTCGGCAGTTAGGCGACGCGAGATGTTGGGATCCTCTGCAGCAAATGCGGAAGAGAGACTGAAACTCCAGCCAATGTGCTGGGAAAATGGGCTTGGGTTGCTTCGCTGCATCTGGGAAGCACCCCTGCAGCAGTGGTCCATGGCTCAGAAGTTGGCCAAAGTTGACGATTCTATTTTCCAGTCTACCTTTGCGTTTAGCCACGAGGTTAAGGAATGTGCGGATAGCCTGGGCCTGAACAATGTCAATGTCGAGGAAGCCCAAAATTTAAGAAGGATAAGGCAACAGTTAAGAGAAAAGGCCTTTGATGAGTGGGCAAGTTACTAATGGCAGGGCTACGGTGTCCAGCATTTTAGAGACACTAAGTATGGGAATAAATTTGTCTGTGAAAAACAATTATTGTCTGGATCTGAGGGGACGAATGCACTGAAGCTGAGTTTTAATTATGCTTCACTCCGCGATGTGCCAGGCGTCGGCAATCAGGCGACGCGAGATGTTGGGATCCTCTGCAGCAAATGCGGAAAGAGACGGAAACTCCAGCCAATGTGCTGGGAAAATGCCTGAACAACATGCTCCTAGTCACTCGTCGACATCATAATATCACACGTAAGGTCATCGAATTATTAAAAGAAAAAGGAAGGCTACTGTACAACAGTCCATCTGCATTAGTTGTTAATCTTACAATTAGGTATGAAAACAAAGATCCAGACCAGGCCAAACGGTTCAATGAAGAAAAGAGATCGACTTATGAGAAGTGCGTTAACTTTCTCGAAGAAAAGTTTCTATTTGAATTTGGGGGAAAAAAAACTTTGTAGTTCACGGTCTATGGTTCGGCTCTCGGGGGACAATCTCGGTGGCTACTGCAGATTTTTTTTTTAATGACGTCGGCA
Organism: Triatoma infestans; assembly: GCA_011037195.1. Lineage (NCBI taxonomy): Eukaryota > Metazoa > Arthropoda > Insecta > Hemiptera > Reduviidae > Triatoma > Triatoma infestans. The sequence goes on along the minus strand of JAAEAF010005751.1, from coordinate 75,432 downwards.
TTGACAAAGGAATCTGACCCAGCTGGTGGAGCAAATTATCTTGGATTCCCTGGCACATCTATGGTCTTTGAAAACTCGGTTTATTAAAATAGTTTCATTTAAATGTCCTATTTATTGAATTTGTGTGTTTCTTTCTTCTTCTTCTTCTTCTTCTTCTTCTTGTTTGACTATTTATTTTAATTTTATAACTATTGAACCCAGTGCTATGGAGCGGAAATTTGTTACCCGGAACCAAGAGGCTGATCTTCACATCGATCCTCCAAGGTATCCTACTGTACGGCGCAGAAACCTGGTTACTGAACAGCGCGAGAGACTCTTGGCAGTGGAGATGGATTTCTGGAGGAGATCGGCAGAATGTTCGAGGCGGGACAAAGTTGGAAATGACGACATTAGGAAGAGGATAGGTGTGGAGAGGAACATCTTGGAAATCATTGAGGCTAAGGCACTCACGCGGTATGGACATGTGAGGAGGATGAGCTCAGGAAGATTGCCTAGCGATTGACGGCGAACTGGATGACCGAAGGAGGAGAGGTAGACCCAGAGGGTAGATGGAGCGTCCGTAGGCAGGAGATGATGTCTTGACGGAAGAAGAGAAAAGAGGACGATTGCGATTGATGGCTGAAGGAAACATGATTTGTGGATAACTCCGAGAAAAAAAAAAAAGCATTGGTAGAATTCCAGATTTGAAGAAAATCTTTAAATCGGAAGGAGGAAAATTTTGAGTACTTTAATTTGTTCGGGGGGGGGGGGATTTTTCTCGAAAACGACTATAACGATTTATTTATTTAAACTTGGAATGCTAACTAAACAGATATAAATTTTTCATCCTTTATTTTCAACATATTCACGAAAAAATAGATTTTAGGCAGATACGAGCTTAATATTGATATAAGTTTATTATAATGAATTTGTTAAACTGTGCCTAAAACAGTAAATAAACTAATGACCACTCAAATTGTTGGCAACTCAAAACTATTCGACCAAATATGAAAGTAGTTCCTTTAATGTATAAATAGCATTTTCTCTTATTATCGACATCGTTTTGTTTTGTTTTTTTTTTACTTTTTTAAAATCAATACATGTGGAGTGGTAGTTAAAATGCATTATTCCATCATATTTACTAGATCTTTAATACTTATTATAAAACGTTGCGGATCTCCTCAAATGAAAGTTACCCGTCAAAATAGCTGAGATCCTATTTTCCTATTTCTGAATTAATGGGCAATTTGAAATGGCTAGGCACTCAATTACAAACAATGCAACCAGTCGTTATTGAATTATTTTGAAAAAAGAGCATTATTTCGCAAAAAAATGGAGAATTTTTTTTTACAATGGAATGAATCATAACATAATGTTTGGGATTTGTAGATGCTATTGACAAAATATGACCAAATCTGTACAAGCATACAAGAGACTCATCTTAAACTTGGGTAATACGCTATACGCTCGTAATTATGTAAGGAAAGAGCATTTGATGATTGTGGTTACATGTTTGAGCAAAAGGAAATGTTGCATTTCTATTATTTAGAGGAGATTTACGCTTCACCACTGCGTTAGGTCGGATATACACTCCAAGCAAATTGTTAGTAACACTACTAGTTAGTGAGACTTTAAACATATATTTAAGTAACGAAATATTATTTTCAAATAAAGGCAGCATTTGTAATTAGAATGAAAGAGGTGGAAAATTGCAGAAATCCCAATTCGTCATTGATTTGGTGTCCTTACACCAAGAAGGTTATAGTCAGACTAGAAGCTATACAAAACCGTTTCATCAGGACTTTTAAGAAAAGGTTACCCAGTGGTGCTACTCATTTATGCTCTTTAGAGTCTAGAAGACGAAATGCTGGTCTTTTATTCTTGAAGAAGCTCTTGAATGGCGAAATTGATTGCATGGAGCTACTTGCTGCCATTCCTTTTCATGTACCACCTTGCTGCTTGCGCAGTACTTCGCATTTCGTGGTCCCTGCCGTTAAGACTACTGCGCTGTTCAACGCTGACGTCATTTGTAGAATATGCACGTCATGGAATAAGTATATTCCTGGTGATGTGGGTTTTCAAATGGCATCTGGACTTTTCAAAAAACATTTTTGCATTACTTGAAGATTAAATTGTTAAATGAGCATGTATTATTTTACTATTATTATTTTATGTATCACTGTATGTATCACATGTAATGACTTCAACCATAAGGCTTACGCCGTTTGTTGATAAAAATATAATAAATAAATAAATAAATAATGAAAATATTACTCTTAAATATACGTACATAAAGGGAACTCTAGTTTCTCTTACCTGCAAAAAAAAAAACATAAAACAATTAAATTAGTAATGAGATTGATATAATTATATTTATTAAATAAAAGTAACAAATATATAAATATATATATATATTTTTTCAATTTAAGGCGCGTCAACATCTATGGTCATTCGCGCCTGGAGCCTTCTCAGTGCACTGCCGGCCTCCGGACAGTTTTCTCTCGTTACAGACAACACTGTCCATCACCGGACAGTGAGGTATAGAGGCTCCTAGAAAGAAAAAAATCTAAGAGCAGCACAGCTGGACTCAAACCCGGGACTTCCGCGTGGGAGTCCAGTACTATAACCACTTAGCTATTCCCTTTCCTACAAATATATTTAAATTTACACTTGTATCTAGATAAAAAAGAAGTTTTTGACTGCAAAAATTTTAATACAACTTTATTCCATTTATTTTTGGTGACTTGTTGATTACAAGAAGAAACTTCCCCTGGTTTTTGTAAGATGGAAAGGAATTCAAGACAGACAATTCTAAGGTTGAATTGATTAGCCAGATAAAGAGATACGCGTTACTTAAATTACTTTATTTTTTTTATCAAAACACACTATAGGGCGCGCTTATCCCAGCCCGCAAACTATTCATCCATCGCAATCGACTTTATTATATACAGAACTGATTCTATATATACATAAATCACGAAATAAACGAGGGACGGGCACTCAAAAGCGCACATAAACGAACATAAAAACTAAAGCATCCTAGACTAACCACAATATAACCTAGTTCACATACAAACCTCACACAGTCAATAAATACATTCATACCTTGCACAGCCATACAAGACTAGCCTAAGGGACCTCTCAATACTCGATATTCCTGAGAGGACATCTAAAATTCTACAGCTACTCGATTCTAACGCACATACACCACAGAGAAGCAATAAATTACTATCACACAAAAGATTCACTCCGCCTACCCAAGGGAAAGACCCCCAAGACATGCGCCGCGATAGAGCAGATTCCGCAAACCTTTTGAAGGCATAAAATGCCGTCTCATTTTCCAGAAGCAAGGGCAGTGTGTCATTGCTAAGGTTAACAATGAAATCCAATTCCTTGCCACAAGTTTGTGCGGAGATCTTCATAGAGAGCTCACAGTCTAAAACTTTATGTTCAGCGGTCTCCTGTTCGCCACAGCGACGACATAGACCATCTCTCACCAGCCCCATTTTAAACCACTTGTCATTTATCTGCCCATGCCCGGTTACAACTTATTGCCCGGTTACTAAAATTATTGTTATTACAAATATTGTATTAGAAATAAAGATTACATTTATTAATTAGTAAACTTAGAACCTTAGAGAGCTAGTCTCTTCCGAGACTTTAGCCGATGACAATTCTCATGATGATTTTGTTACGGTGTGAATTGTTAACTGTGTGAATTGTTTTTGAAGACGGACTTATTAAAATTTCTTTTTTAAACTGATTAAAAACTGTTTTTTCAACTGGGGGGCTCCCTTTTTTTCAATAATCTTGGACTCCCCACTCTCCTGGGTCTACTGAGCTAACCCCTTCCCTCCAAAAAATGTGATCTAATTGTTTTACCACTGAATGTTTGGTGAACGGATAGAAGCAATAATAGAATTTTTTTTTTTTGCAAATTTAAACGGAATCTCTTTTCAGAAAGTATTTGAACTCAGAAAGGTATGAAGATAATAAAAGATTTGTTAGCTAAAGTTTATTTATTATAAAAATTTAAATATGAAAAGTTCGCCAATATAAACAAATAGTTGTGAAAGCTTAAAGTTATGGATATGTTTTAAAAAAAAATCATTTGATAAAATCTCATAGAACCACCGCAATTATTGGAGAATTAATTCACAGTGAAGTAGGTGGACCTATGCCAGGAATCTTCAATTAGCGGTTTCAATTATTTTTTATAATTGAAAGACGTGGGAGGGGAGTATTCTTGGCCCAGTACTGTACACTGTATACACATCCGATATACCCACACATCCGTCCACACTACTATGTACATATGCAGACGACACAGCCATACTAGCTTCTAGCGCAAACCCAACATCAGCATCACACAAGTTACAGACACACTTACATCTGATAGAAACATGGGCAAAAAAAAGTGGAGAATTAAAATGAACCCACGAAAATCCCAACACGCCACGTTTACTCTCCGGCGGGGCTCCTGTCCTGCTGTCTATTTTAACAATAACTCTCTTCCTTCTGCCGACCTGGTGCGCTACCTTGGACTCTTCATAGACAACGACTTACATGGAACCCACACACACGACTTAAAAGACAAGCACTGACTAAACGGGCCAAACTTCTCTACCGACTTATCGGAAGACGCTCTAAACTACCCACTGGACTGAAGAGACTAATATACAATACTATATTAAAACCTATGTGGACTTACGGACTAGAGCTGTGGGGTTCAGCCAAACCGACCAACATACGGACTATACAGACGTTTCAATCAAAACTACTCCGACAGATAGTAGACGCACCTTTTTACGTTACAAACCTAACTCTCCATAACGACCTCAACATTCCTTTCGTACAACAACTCGCCAAGACTAAATATAATAAATTTCACTCTGCTCTCTCTCACTGCTCTAATCCTTTCGTACAATCTCTCGCCTCCACTACCATCCCTGACAATCCACCACGCCGACTGAACCGCCAGTGGCCCCGAGATTTCCTTCGGGACTGATCAGTAACTGGTATCCCGTAGAGAGTGCTACCACTGGGTGGTTTCTCTCCTCCTACTTTTCACGCCTCTGTAATCTCATCAACATATTTACTTATTGTATGTATCTATATACAGATTGTAAATGGCTAAATAAAGAAAAAAAAAAAATAATTGAAAGACGACTTTAATGGTTACACAATTGTTGAAATTTAGATACATAAATCAGATACTGTGTAAATCAAGTTGAAGAATTTTTTTTAAAGTTGTGTGAAAATCAAGATACATATTATAAAAAACAGTTGAGAATAGAATAATGTTGAAATTTTAAATTAATATCTAAAGGAAATTTTTTAAAAACAAAGGGATAATCTATAGCACATCGACTACATATACCCCAAAGTGAAATGGCAGGATTAAGAGAGAGTGATAAAACCTGTAATAGAGAGTGCCAGAACTATGTTTATTTGACAAAGAATTACAAACTTATTTATTGGTAAAAGCTATAAATAGTGCTGTTTATTTGTTTAAAATAGCACACCGAATAAGAAAATAGAAAATATTACTTCATATAAATGGTGGGTGGACAGGTTAAAAAACCCTGTAGGATATGTATTTGATTCTTTAACAAAGTAAAATTACAATTTCTAGAAGGGACATGCTTCCCTCAGAAATGTTATTTTATTAAAATACATGTCATGTTAAAATATATTACACATTATTATTTGATGTTGTAACAAAGAAAATTACAATTGCAAAGCAAGAGTTAGAGTAGAAATCAAATGAGATGTTACGTACAGTAATGATATTAAAACACAATGGACTTCTCTTAGAAGAGGGTCAAGTTCACTTTTAGTAAAATAAGGGTGATCCCCAAATCAGCTTAACTATTTCCATTCTTGTTTTGGCCAAAAAGTGTAGTGAGGTTATAATATTATGATAGGAATTATACATCTGAGGTAGCCAAATGTTATTTGGTCGATGAGTAGAATTTTACAAATGGCTACAAACTTTGTTTTAATTATAAAATTACTTTTACGTTAAATTTGCATTAAAAATTGCTTTTTAAAAAGTACTTTCCGATGACATTTAGATTTTCTGGTGGCGACTGTCCACATATCCACTATTACTTATATGATTTCAACTGTTTAAGAAAGGTATTATAATAGAAATAAACTGAAATAATTTAACGGAATTCAGTAATAATGATAAAGCAACAATAACAAAAAAGAAAATGTAAAAATAACTTCAACTTTATCCTTTACAACTTTTATAGTAATAAAATCAAAATATAAAATTAATTAGGTAAAAGACAGCTGATTATTCCAATAATAAATCACCTAATAAATAATAAATCGCCTATTTCAAACGTTAATATATTAAACCTAAACGAATTACCATGGCCGCTCTTCTCAAATATTTCCATTAAAATGATCCACTCTGTTAAGTTGATATTATGAATTCGCATTACTAGGGTTCCTTTGGTGTATATAGTAGTCTAAAGGATCTCTCTTCACTTATTGATATGCTGAAAGGAATCTGTTTATTAAATGATTCTGTTCTAATAATATATTTATAGATATTCTAATAAAGTTAACTTATATTATCCAGTGAAAATAAGGAATAAAATAATAACAATCAAGGAAATATTTTAATTGATAAGAAATTCAGAATTGTATAAATCAATTGTTTTAATAATTATGTGATTACTAGGTGTTGCGCTGGTTTGGTGGTTTAGATACGAGAGGTACGAGGTACGGATTCAATTATGTGGCCTTGGTTTTGGATTTATATAATTTAATTAAAAAGGGACATATAAGTAAATAGGGCTGTATCTTTCATTCAGGATATGTTAATCGATGCAATTGGATCCGAAGAGCGGAGAGAAACACAAAAATACCAACCTAATTACTCGGCCAGACTAGGGTGAGAGATTGTGTATATATATAGCCGACATAGTCCTACAAAGGAACAGTTTTTACAATGACTTCGACCAGTTAACAACCTGTCAGCAACCTTCTACTACCTTTCTCATCACCCAGTCTAAATCTCTCGCTACCTAACTTCTATACGTGTAAAGTCCTGGCAGTTTTGTGCCCCTCTTTCTTTAAACAGTGTTCAGCATTCATTCTAATTTATTTTATCTTATGACCCAATTCTGACTAATTTCCCTCTCCTTCTCACGCATCTATTGTAATCGTCAATCAAACGTAAATATTTTATGAATTACATCCACCTTAAGATATTCACACGTCATTCTCCACAAAAACACCTTTCTTTTAGTGCTATTGCGAGGCCCCTCGGTAGATACTCCACGTATGCAATAAAAATCTATTCTGAGGAGAACTTGCGTATGGACTCTAGGAATAGGGAGATATGCATCTTCGCAGACAGCCAGGCTGCACTGAAAGCACTGGGGGCATTCAGAATTACCTCCTCCCTTGTCAGGGAGTGTAAAGACTCTCTTGGAAACGTTATCCCGGCACAATAAAGTTCGGCTGGTATGGGTGCCGGGGCATAAAGGGATTAAAGGTAATGAACTAGCCGACCAACTGTCCAGAGACAGAGCGAACTCCGTTTTGTGGGCCGGAACCTGTTCTGGGAATAGTCAAAAGTATGGCGGGGGTCTCTCTGAGAGAATGGACTCGGAGAGAGCACAATCGCCACTGGAGGCTAAATACTGGGCCAAACATGGCAAAATCGTCATGCCAGAGCTGTGCAGAAGAAGAACCCGAGGGACCCTGGGTTTAAGCAGGTATCAGATTTGTCTGATAACGGGCCTGTTTATGGGGCATGGTAGGTTTAAGAAATATCTGCACAAGGTGGGATTGGTTGAGGTGGAGCCCCTGTGCAGACTGTGTCAGGAGGTGGAGGAGACGGCCTCTCACCTGTTGTTTGATTGCGTTGCAATCGGCAGATTGCGGTACGAGAACTTCGGTTGAGACCGGAGGAAATCGTACTCCAAGAAGGACTAGTGGGGAAGGTTTTGGACCTCATGAAGAGGGGGGCTTCCTGTACTAGGTGTTGAGGGGTTGGCACAATAAGCCTCAATAGAGGTTGCAGTGCCTGGGTTCAAGTCCCCCCCCCCCCCGTGACATTCTAATTCTAATTCTAGTGCAATTATAAACATTTTTCAGACAAATTTACACGAACTGTTTTTTACTTAATTTAAATGTTCAGTTCTATTAATACTATCACAGTATTGTAAGCGTACTGCATATTAAAAAAAAAAAAATGGCCCAAATTTATTCTATAAAATGAAGTTTTATTATATTTCAATAATTAATATAGCAGCCTAACTCGATGGCTTCGCTAGCTGATGGAGGCTTGCTGGGATGTTATTGGAAACTTTCGTGAATTGGAATTGTGTGTTGAAAAAATGCACACAATGCTGGACATTGTAAACACAATATTATATTTTAACGTAAAATAATGTTAGGAGAAGGAATAAATGGAAAGAATTGAGTGACCGAAAGAAGAATGATGATACTGGTAATATGTAGCCAATTAGAAGTTAGAAACGTTTGTTTGTTGTCTCGGTCGATTAGCTAAAATCACTAGCTTTTAGAAAATACTCTGGCTTGTAGAAGGGCTTCATTCCTGGCGAAGGGATTTTTGAATGTTGAAGAGGATTTATTATTTTTATTATAAACTGTTTTAATATTTTAGCTAAACTCTTTATATAGTAGGGTAGGTATTCGCATATGTTTTTACATTAAATATGAAAATAAACAGTTATATATACAGAAAACAGGTCAAACCAGAAATGACGAATAAAAGTAATATAAATAATATAAGGAATAAAAAATGTTTGTTATTTCTTATTCGAAAAAGATCGAATAATGGCTATCACTGCATTTAAACTCATCTATCTTTCATTGACATGAATAAGTCGTCTCTTTCTTCTTAATTTTCATTTTTTTCTATTAATTTTGTTATGTTATGTTTATCGGTTTTGTTGTGTTATGTTGGTCTGCGGTGGTTTGTCTTAAAATTTTTTTATTCTACTCTCTGTAATGCTACCTTTTTTTACATCTTAAATCTTAGTTACTTCTCAAGACTTAATTGTAATAATCTTGTTTTTTTTCATGTAGGTACTGAAGAAGGACACCAAAGGTGTCTGAAACGTCGAAAAAATAACCTTTTTTGTTTACGTTAGTTGTTTTTTCATTGGTCCTTGCCAACCAACGTTTTGCTTGTTTCAAAAAAAAAAAAAAAATTATACATTACCTCCCTTTATTCTAATAAATTGCTCATATTTCTTAATATTTATCATTATAAATAAATTTCCTTTTGAGCAATTTATTTTCTATTACGGTCAAATATATTTGTTCTAAATATACTCTTTTGATTCTGTCAGAAATGTGAAGAATTATACAATTCCTCCTGAAATATATTTTGGGAAAACTAGTTTACGAAATCGTTGATTATAAATGTTTTCGATAAATGAAGTCATTGCTTGCTAAATAATAATAATAATAATAATAATAAAAAGAAATCCAAATGGATAAAACAAATTTTCATTAAAATAATATGCCCTTGTCCTAATAGTTATTTTTTTACTTAAATGTAACAACAACAAAAGCTATAAACAAATATCTGGTAGTGTAATTGGCATAGTTATTCTAAAGGTCCTAGGACCTGGCTGATTAAATCATGAATAAGTTATCTCTGACTATGTAGTTCCACAGTTTCCGTTCAATATTCTCTCATCTAAAGAGAGGTTGATGACTCTCTTTCTCTCTTTTAGCAATTCTCTTTTAACTATTGAATCATAGTTGTTCAATATGTTCAATTCTTTCCATAACGGTTACAATTTACAATTAGAAGTCGGAAAATTTTGAGCGATACATTTTTTAGGTCAATAATTATTAGAAATTCTACATATAGCGGTCGATTACAAATTAAACCAAAACATCGTAAAAGCTTAATAATATCAAAATTATACATTTTATCGTATAACGGTGTTAGGAGAAAGAGTATATAGAAAGAAATGAGTGACCGAACGAAGAGTAGATAGTAACATGTAGCCAGTTAGAAGTTAGAACCCTTGTTTAATTAACGTTAGATTAGCCAAATTTATTAGCTTTTAGAAAATTCACTGGCCTATAAAAGGGGTTTCACACAGATTGCTGAACAAAGATACTGATTACTTCTTTGGTACTTGATGTTACTTGATGTAACTATTAGAGAGTTATGTTTTTGACACCCCGATAATGTTATTAAGTTCTTGAAGGCAGCTTGCAGACTGTTCCTAACTTCCTAAATGCTTTTGAATTTTGACTTTTAACACTTTATTGTTGGCTTTTAGGCTCTTGAATGATTGATTGCAAACTTCTTGAAAGTTGATTGTAGACTCTTTGAGAGCTGTTTGTAGCCCGATTCTTGATGGTTGATTTTAGAATAAATTAAGCTCTGAAATTGCCAAGCTTAAATACGCTTGTTTTCCTAACTCTTGGAATTTAATAGTATAGCCTATTCGTTCGTAACATACAGATTACATGGCAGAATGAGGATAAAAAAACTTGTTGGAAGCGAGCGCTGCGCTGATTCGGTTGATAACAGCAACATGTGCCACCAACGCATTTTTAATTCCAAAAGTAATAAATCAACCAATTTCTTTCAGCCAATATTAATCCCAAAAATAGAAATTATTAAGATAATTCCATACTAATTAAATAAATTAACAGAAGCCTCTTTTCCTGCACTGAATGGAAATCTAAATTTTGCTAGAGAACATCAATTTTTAATTGATTGATTGATTAACTAAGATTTTCTTGATAAATAATAATTTATCTTGACATTCTTATCAGTCATGTCACTAAATAGTAAAAGAATGTCATGCCACTATGATATACAGATTTAACATACACATATAACAAGGAAAAACTGTACTAATATTTCTATCCCATCCGCGCTGGAGTTCCTCATAGGAGCATACTTGCTGCTCTCCTCTACACAGTATATACGGAAGACTTTCCTCTCAATCCTAACACAACTATTTATTCCTTCGCCGATGATACGGTAATCCTCTTCCAAAATATGGACCCTGTAATTGCCACTTGATCCCTTCAATCCCATCTTGAAATCCTCGAACCCTGGTTTCGCAAATTGAGAATAAAGATCAGCGAGAGCAACTCCAGATACATATCATTCCCTTTAAATCGCAAAATACTCCCTCCAATATACCTGAACCGTATTCCTATTCCTTCGCAGACTAAGTGCGATATCTCGGCCTGTACCATGATAGCGCCTGACCTGGAACCTACATACTCGACTTAAGCGACAAGAACTTAACTTCCGATACCGAATGATCAAAAGACTTCTCGCCAGACGATCAAAACTAACTCTCTCGAACAACAAACATCTACATAGCTCTGCTCGCTCCTATCTGGACATACAGACTCGAATATACCGATCAGAAAAGCACTCCAATCTTCATCGTATCCAATCCTTCCAATCAAAAATCTTCCGGACAATAGTCGATGCTCCTTTTTATGTCAGTAACCACACTGACCCAAAACTGCAATTTGTCCTAGATCTCGCCAAGTCCCGATATATTAAATTCCATTCCAAACTTTCCCATCACTACAACCCATTGATCCGCAACCTGTCACAAATAACACTTCCTGCTAATCGTTCCCGAAGACTGAAGCTCCGATTTCCAAAGCGATCACCTGATCGCTTGATAAAAAAAAGCATCCTTCGAATTTGCTTCATCGGTGTCTATATTAACCGACTTATGGTGGTCATTGTTGGATGGCCCTCATTCAATTCTGTCACGTCAAGTTATTAGTTATTGTTTTTTTTTTTCTTTCTTTTTCAGTTTTGTGTTTTATTTATTTTATTATTTGTTATATTACCATTGTTATCTTATTTGCTTGTTGTGTATGATTCGCAGTTGCAAATAAAGAAAACAAAAGAAAAGAAACTAACATTTCTTAGCCGACACTTGCAATAAAACAGACCATTGTACACCCAAACAAAATATTCTAGTGTTAAAAACAAATAGGATTCACTAGATATTTTAGGATATCCACCGGTATTTAAAATGTGGCGAATTAAAATGAATACTTAAAAATGCCAACTGCTACGTTTCGGCTCTTCAACAGCAATACTCTAGTTGATACAGATCAGATGGGCTATCTTGGGCTGTTTCATGACAAGCAACTCACTTAGAAACACAAAACTTAAAAGTTAAGCAATGACTAAACTTACAGAACTTCTTTACAGACGATCCAAATTACCTAGGGAACTGAAAAGACTAATGTATATTAGGCTTCTCAAAACTTACAGTCTGGAACTATGGGGTTCAGCCAAAACTACAAACATACGAACTATATAATAGACATTCCTATCTAAACTACTTTGACAAATAGTTAATGTTCCCTACTATGTCACACACTTCACTTTCCATAAAGACATCAACATGCCTTATGTATAACAACTTGCCAAGACAAAATATCTCAAATACCGCTCCATCTCATTGCTCTAATCCAACTTGGCAGTCTCTAGCCTCTACTGCTATCTCTGACAATCACCAGTGGCCCCGAGATTTTCTTCGTAATTAATCAAGCATTACTACACTACCCACCGCATAGATAGTGTTACTATTAGGTAGTTTTTTCTTCTCCTGCTCCTCACATCATTATATATCATCTCATCCCATCATATTTACTCATTTTTTTTTTTTTTTTTTTTTCCCAGCTCCAGTAGCCCTGCAGCTGAGGAGTTTATTATTCTGCCTGTCCCCATCATGATTACAAGCATTTGACATTATAATTCAAAATATTAATTTAACATTTATCATTACCATTATTATTATTATTATTTAATGTATACAATATATGAAATAAAATATAAGTATAATAAAAATTAATAAATTAAATAAATTAATATATATATATATGATTAAAATAAAATATATAAGATATGATAACGGAATTTGATTTCATATTAGTGATTGTGGAAGATTCTTCTCGACCGTTACTTATATGAAGGAAAAGGATTGTGAGATTCGGTCTTTTTAAAAAATAAGAAAACTTAAATTCTTGCCAACGTTTCGACAAATATATTGTCTTTGTCAAGGCAAAAAAAAAAAAATAAAAAAAAAACTATTAAATAATCTTCAAAACATATCAAACTTAAAATCTTATGTGTAATTTTGGAAAATAAAACGTTGAGAACAACTCAACAAGGAGAATAGTGAACAAAAAAAAAAAAAGAAATTTTTTATTTTCTAAATTTATACATAAGTTTTTAATTTTGATATGTTTTGAAGGTTATTTAATAGTTTTTTTATATTTTTTTATGCCTTGATAAAAGACAATATATTTGTCGAAACGTTGGCAAGAATTTTAGTTTTCTTAATTTTTAAAAAGACCGAATCTCACAATCCTTTTCCTTCATTAGTGATTGTTTCATATTACTGTTTGATTTGGTACATTGGATTTAGTTATATTTATTGCAATTAATATGTACATATGTGACAAATTAAGTAAGTACTAAATAAATGGAAATATAGACAATATTTATATTGGTTATTATACGAGGGCTGCTCTTTATATTTGTGGCCTAAGGATGAAAACACAAGCATTTAAAGACAAAATCGATTTTATTGTTTTTCAAACCCATGAAGATGAATACACTTTTGCATGCGTTGGAACCAATTTTCAAAGCACTTTTTCCACTCCGATTTAGGTACTTCTAAAACATGGGTTTTGAATGCAGCAACTGCTTCTTCAGGAGTAGGAAACCGTTGTCCACGTAGTTTTTTCTTGATGTTCGGGAACAAAAAGAAATCATTAGGTGCCAAATCAGGGCTGTACGGTGGATGTTTGGTCAATGTTTTGCCCTGTCAAAAACTTCATTGTTTCAGCCGATCGGTGGCCGCTCGCATTGTCGTGATGCAGAATGATGCGTTTTTTCTTTGACTTTTCCCGAAGTTTCTCAAAGACTTCTGGCAAACAAATAGTGGTGTACCATTCCGAATTGACTGTCTTAAGTTCCTCTAATGGCACAGTCGCCACATGACCGGTAATGCCGAAGAAACAGGCAACCATTTGCTTTGATGTGCTTCTTCCACGAACAACTTTGGTTGGGTTGGGCTCGTCTTGAAAGACCCATACGGTGGATTGCTGTTTTGTTTCAGGATCATATGAGTATATCCATGATTCGTCACCTGTGCAGATATTATAAACTGCTTTTGATGCACCTTGAGCGAATTTCTTCAACATTTTCTTGCACCAATCAACACGAGCATCCTTTTGTGCGTTTGTCAGGTTATGCGGTATCCAACGCGAACAAACCTTTTTCACATGCAAATGTTCATGCAAAATCTTATTGATGCTTGTCATACTAATGCCTAAAGATGCTTCAATCTCGCGATATGTTACATGACGATCATGCTTTATTAGCTCATGCACAGCATCGACGTTTTCTGGCACAACAACCGTTGTTGGACGACCTTCACGGGATTCGTTCTGGAGTGATCGTCGGCCACGATTGAATTCGTTATACCAGTTTTTAATGGTGCTGTAAGAAGGTGCTTCATTACCATACAAGGAATTAAGTTCATCTGTGCACTGTTGTCGTGTCAGGCCACGTCGAAAGTTATGAAAAATTATTAGTTGTATTAAGTAATTATTGAAATTGTTTATCCGATAATTTATAAATTTGTTTTGATAATTTATCCAATATTTTTAAATGAGTTTATTTTTATGGAATTATGAAATATTATATACTTTGCTTGTATTGCTTGTAACGCGGAACACGCCTGACGGTCACTGTAGCCTAGGCTATAAGATTCAATGACTATTATTTTTGTGCAATTTATGTAATTTGATCATAAATAAATAAATAATAATTAACATCATTAACAACCGCTATCACACAATTCTGCTTTTATTACATTTAATTATTATAACATGAACATTTTTTTCCTTCCCAATTTACAAATATTTTATTAATTAGATACGTCAATTTATTTGGTACTATCAATGACTAGCTCCAAACCTTGCGCTACAGATTCTTTTCTAGAGCTTCATTCTTTTGAAAATAAATTCCAATCGTGTTGCTTCTTCCCAGTTGTTGCATAAAAAGTCATCAAACATCATAAAAAAAGTAAAATTATTCTATTTTATTTATTTATTTTGCAACTTTTAACTTTCAACCTATCAGGTGATGAATTATTATTTTACAAGAGGTAAAATAATAATTACATTTTCTAAACTTAGTGGTTGCTAAGTAATAAATTTATCATAATTGCCACCTTATAAGTTATATTAAACGACCTTCGTCAAATCTAATGATAGACTTATTAAATTAAAAACATTATTGAATTTCGTTTATTAGTCGATTACCGCTGTTCTTACTTATTTATATTCATTTTCCCTTCGTAATTGTGAAATGTGTAGATTTTAAAGTAATTTTTATTTACTTGTTAATATTATTGTTACTTTAAAAAATCTGGCTTGAAAACTCATACGATTTTCTCTTACTTTAATTTACAAAGTAAATGTACAACATGTACAGCATATATTTACTCGATTTCAATTTACATCAACATTAGAATCTAAACTTAATAAAACGACAATTTTGAAGCTAATATGACCTTCCAGCTCATCTAAAATCTTGTAAATTCAATTTTCTAAGGAAAAAGTTGCCAACAAAAGTTTGCGAATGAATGTTTCTGAATAAATAGTTAACATACCAAGTTTAATGAAACCGATAATGCCTTTGTGAAGAAAATTCCAGAAAAATAGGTAAACTGTTCAGTAAAATCATACTTCCTTTCATATAATGATATGGTAACTTAACAAAAGAAATCAGGTATGAAAGAATCACACGGAAAGCTGAAAAGTTCTCGGCCTAGCCCATAGATGGCACTGCTACAAATGAAATTACTGTTTTATTATGTTGGCAGAACTGTTACATAAGTAAATACCACGTGTGAATTTGATCAGACAAATAATTTGTTTTATACGGCTGTTTAAAGTAAGCGTGCTGTATGTTTAGATGGTTTATCGCCAACAGAAATTGATACAAAGTTGATGAAAATGTATAAGTGTCTGCACCTTAGTATTATTATTATTATTCAAGGAAGGGGAGGGCGAAACCCTACGCTATCCAAAGCCTCTCTGGGTCCCCATAGAATAACCACTACTGGTCTGGAACAAAAGTTCAGTCCCAGGTTTTACCCATCTAAGTTTCACCACAGACCGAACAAATCGGACCAAAACCTTAAAAGGACATAGCTTAAGATTCTCTACTGATATCCTATTTCGCCCGAAGGGCCTAAACCTAATCTCCTTACAGCCCAAACACTCCGCCATCAGATGCATGGGTGTTTCCTCCTCCGTCTCACAAACTCTACAAAAGGGGTCAGGCATGAGTCCCATTGTATAGAGATGTCTCCTTAAACCACAATGCTAGTGAGGAAGCCAACCAGATGCCTGATGGAGGTCCGTGAAAGACAAAGATCCTTTGATCCCGCTACTCAAAGCTCCGTCCGGATCCCCAACGAGCATCTTAGACTGCCGACAATGCACTGCACTCATCCATAAGGTGAGTGCTGTGAGGTCATCCACACCTGGAAGCCTGACAAACATGTGCCAGAAGACATACCAACAGCAGGCTCTGGACCAATGAAAGGGAGAGAAGCGCCTAATTTGGCAAACCTTTTTTTTTTTTTGAGGGATCCGTACCGCGACCATTTATGTTTGATCTATTGTACCCCCCTCTCGTGCCCAAGATGAGCTAGCTCATCTATAGCACCCTCTCCAGGTTTAGCTCCCTGAGGAATCCCAGGATCCTGGAGGGTTCTAGGATAGGTATTTCTTCCTCCCCATCTGGTAACAATCCAGATTACTGATTTGGTAAACCTATCCACCTCTTCATTCCCAAAGATTCCCATAAGACCTGGACCTCAGACCAGAAGCACATCCTTCAATGAAGAAAGCTCTTCCAGTCTTTTAGAACATTCCAACACCAATCTGGAAGTGAAGACACATGAGCTAAGCGCCTTCAACGCAGCCTGGCTGTCCGAGCAGATACAAACAACTTTTAAATTAGTGTTACGCACCCTTTCATCCAAAATACAGCAAAGAATTGCATAAACCTCAGCGTGGAAAACGGTGGCCCACTAACAAAGAGGCACCACCAAACGATCTCCCGTCTCAAAATAGACGGCAGCCCCAGACCTATCGTCCATCCTGGAGCCGTCCCTGCACCACCTTTGTAATCAACAGTAAAAAAAATGGGCAGATGAGTTTAAACATGGTCGTACAACGATTGAAAATGATCCACGTCAAGGATGGCCAAAAACTGTAACTACCGAAGAAAATATCGAGAAAATACCCAATATGGTTCTAGATGATTGACAATTAAAAATGTATGAGGTAGCTAAGGCTGGAGACATCTCAGAAAAAAAGAGGAAACGGCACATTTTACACGAAGAGGTAAAATAAGAAAGCTTTGTGCAAGATGGATGCCACATTTTGTTAAATGCTGATCACAATCGAAAACTGAGGATTCGAGTTTATCAGCAATGTTTGTGCCCATTTTAAGAAGAATTCAAACGATTTTCTGCACTGATTTGTGACGATGGATGAAACGTGGGTTCATCACTTTACACCTGAGTCAAATCGACAGTCCAAGTATTAGGTGCCAGTGGCTTAGCATCGAAGACAGCAAACACAATTGCTGGAAAGTTTTTGACTAGTGTTTATTGGGATGCCAATGGGTCTAACAATTAATGGGGAATTCTACGCAAATCTTTTTGACCAGCTAGATGAAAAAAATAGAGATAAAAAGCGTGATATACAAAAGAAAAAAAAATCCTCTTTACCAGGACAATGCAGCCGCCCATAAAGGCGCTTTGAAAATGGGAAAATTGAAGCAATTGAAGTAGCTGGACATCATCTGTTGTCATCATTAACGCTAGCTTTTAATATCACTAGCTTTCAGCAACATCAGTTAGTTGTCTCATGGCTAGATTCACCATCCTTAGTTAGAACTCTCAACATAATCAGCACTAGCCTTCTACAACATAAGCTAGTTTTCATCAACTTCGTTAGCTTCAACAAACCCAGGGGCTAGCTATAAGAAAACTCGTAGCAAAACCAAATATGCTATAATATACTTCGGCCAGCAGCACGCTCAAATTTTTCGCTTATGAAAAATTTCTTCAGGGTAGCGGATGATGTAATACGGTTCGATGAGCGTATAGAAATATAAAAATGACAATCTATTTACTCACTACCTAGGCCAGACTAGGGTGGGAGACTATATATATATATACAGCCGAGCTAGCCCTATAGGAAGACAGTTTTTACAACAGTTTATGAACAGTTAATAACCAGTCAGCAACCTTCTACATACACCTTTCTCATTTTTTTTTTATATTCTCTTGCTAGCTAAGTTTTATTAATATACTATTGTAAAGTCCTTGTAGTTTGCGCGTTCTTTCATTATACAGTGTACGGTATATAATCTAGTTTACTTCACTAAAACCCCATCACTCTAATTATCTCTCCTTCTCACATCCATTATATTACTCAACAAAGATTTTATATTTTTATTATTGATTTCTGTTATTTTACAATAAATACATTAAAAAAGAGACCATTAATAATAATAATAATAAAAACCAGAGACATTGTAATGTCAAACTAGAGTTAATGATCCAATCCATTTTCAGCACTTTGTTGAGTTGGTCTAAAACGGTAAGCCGATAATAATAGCTATGAAGAACATACTTTCTTTAATGGTATTTCACATTAAGATAATAGCTTTCCCTACTCAACTTACCAACAACCATCCAGCTTATCCCACTTTCCTTGAAGTCAAAACAAGTAGTTGTGATTTTCTGGTTCCAGTTGCACTTTATGGGTTAAAAACAATTATGTTTAAAAAAAGAAATGCATATAAACTTTATCAACAATATATATTTTCTAAGTTTGGGCTGGGTTTGGTAGTGGCGATGGGCATGGGCTTATAACTGGGATGCGTTTATTGCTAAATTATATTTGTTACAGAAATCATAAACTTATATATTTGCTTGCGACCCGTTTTGTATTTTGATAGTTAAGTTTACCTAAAATAGCAGGCATTATTTTATTTTATTTTATTTTTTTGCTTTATAAATTAATGTATTCACTTCATTTTGAATCAAGAATATTTGTAATAGATTTATCTCAAACATATGTTACTTAGATAAGGAATTAAGCTCAGTAGTAGCACGGTGGACGCCTTTGTAGAGATTTCTTTGGCTTTGAGTCCAGCAGTGCTGCCCTTTAATTTTCTAGTACTAGGAGCCTCTACAGCTCACCTACTGATTAATGACTTTTAAGTAGTAGACAGTGTCGTCTACTATTTAAAAGGCATTATATATCTGTTACTTAGTACTTAGTAACAGCGTTACGTTGCTCCAGACCTAAAAAGACAAATTGCTACCCCTTAAGAATATATATACAAATATATATTTTTTTAAGCAAGTC
This sequence comes from Triatoma infestans, assembly GCA_011037195.1. Classification (NCBI taxonomy): domain Eukaryota; kingdom Metazoa; phylum Arthropoda; class Insecta; order Hemiptera; family Reduviidae; genus Triatoma; species Triatoma infestans. The sequence goes on along the minus strand of JAAEAF010005751.1, from coordinate 55,971 downwards.
TATGCATGTTCAAACACAAGTTGAAGCAGGGCTCTGCTCGCCTGTTAATGCTATTCTATTCCCAGAAGTATATCTATATTTAAACAAGGTCAAGCATCGTCCTAAGCAAATTCGGCATAATTAATTTTTAAAATTAATATTAATTTTTCAATAATAGTGTACATATTTTTAGCTTTTAATCATAAACAATATTAATACGCTACGGATGCTCGGTAAATTTTTAGCGAACGAAAAAATCGATACGTGAAATTTTCTATTAATTGACTACTTAACATATCAATAATTTTTTCATACAACCAAAATAGCGCCCCTACATTTTGGAGCCCCGGACAAATGTCCGGGTTGCCCGTACCTAGAGTGGGCGCTGCTAGTACATTTTTATATCTTCTCATATATATATAAACCAAATTCTATATATTAAAATTTATTCTATTTAAAAAAAAATAAATTAATGCATATTAAAAAAAACTTAACCTTCTTGAATGCCAAAATCACGGAAAAAATTCAAATAAAACAAACGACTAAGATTACGACTGAGATTTTTCTCTCTGGGTACAAACTTTTTGGCCCTAAAATTTTTCTTTTATATCAGATTCTTCTGAAAATACACTCGTCCAAGCGTTGCAATTTATATTCAATGTTTAATAAAAAAATAAACAAAATCGGAGCTAATCCCAGAATTAAAATAAATCTGACAGGAATCATTTTATCTTTAATAAAAAACCTTTAATAAAAAATCAGAAGATAATTCTAAAGAATCACGGCGAGAGAATTTAAAACAGGAATAATTCAATATGTAATTGTTTCCAGTCTGTTTACAGCCTTAAAGGTTAGAATTAAACTTGAATTTTGAGAAATTTACAATGAAATATTAATAACCCCAAATATTGTAAATCACTTTTTCAATAACAGATATTATATTCATAAATATGAGAAAGTAAAAAAAACAGATGCAAGATTATATTTGAAAATATTGAAAATAAGAAATCATATATTAATGTTAGTATAATTTAAAGCTTCAGCAAGTTATAAAGAGAGCGCCGACAAAGTATGAGAGATGTATTATTGATCAGAACGAACAGGACGAAGAATTGAATGTGTTGGACTGTGTGTGTGTGTCACACGATCTTCTTGATTCAAATTGTTTCAGCTATTGTTTGAAGTGATACATCATCTTCATCTTGACAGATTGTTTAGCTAATAATAAAACAAATATCACTGACTAAAACATTTTCTAAATTTCCAATAGATAGCATTGGTTTAAAAAAAAAATATTTCTTTCACTATTTTAATAAATATTGTTTACTATTTTATTTTGAAAAAAGATTTGATTAAAAAAACAAATCCTGTCCAAATCCATTCACAGCATTTGTTTATCCATTAAAGTTGCCGGAGAGGAAGTAGGGTGGGAAAAGGAGGTTAAGTAACTAGGGGTGACTTTTGATAGTAAACTCCTATGGAAGAAACACATTGAATCAACTGTTAATAAGGCCACTGGCGCTCTCATGATATGTAGGAGGACGGCGGGCAAATCCTGGGGATGCCCCCGAGAATCCTACGGTAGATGTACACCATGATGGTGAGACCAGTTATCACCTATGGCGCGGTGGCTTGGTTTAGGAAGACCAAAGAAGTATCGGGCAGGAAAACTCTTGACAAGGTACAGCGGCTCGCATGCTTATGCATGACGGGGGCTATGAGGACTTGCCCCACTGCCGGGATGGAGGTTATCCTCAACCTGTCACATTTGTACCTAGTGGTAGAAAGGGCGGCGAAGGGGGCTCTTCTTAGGATCTACAGGAGTGGTGCAGAAGGGGGGGAAGGGCTGGGGGTTAGAGAGTTGGTATTCTCACCTTTGGGCTCCCCCATCTGGCACCTTCCTAGGGACGGTATGAGTAAGAGGTAAAGCTTCACTAAAAATTTTTCGTCGAAGCTAGGGTCCAAGAGTGAGTGGAGCGAGGGATCCGCTCTGTTGAGCATCAAGGGACATGCCATTAAATGGTATACTGATGGGTCGAAGACCCTCGAGGGGACTGGGGCGGGGGTGGTTGGTCCAAGGATCAAGCACTCGGAACCCATGGGTAAATTTCCCAGCATCTTCCAGGCGGAGATATACGCTATCGGAAGATGTGTTCAATTTAACCTCGATAGGGGATACAGGAATCAGGAGATTGTAATCCTTTCTGATAGTCAAGCAGCCATTGGAGCTCTGGGTGCACCAGTCATTAACTCTAAAATGGTTTGGGAATGCCTAGATAAACTTAACGATCTGGGCAGCAGGAACAAAGTTGCACTCTGGTGGGTGCCGGGGCATGTTGGCATTGAAGGGAATGAGATGGCCGACGCCCTGGCCAAGACAGGCGCTATAACCCCACTTCTGGGGCCGGAACCTTTTTGTGGGATTAGCGACCAGTTTCTGTTAGAGGAACTTAGGAAGGAGGAGGAGACGAAGAGATCTCAACTCTGGTACTCCCTCTTGGCGCCAGGCCAAGATCTGCTTGGGAAATTATAACCAACGGAGGTCGGAGGCCTGCATTGGATTGAGTAAGAACAAGCTCCGCGTACTTACGGGTTTCCTCACGGGGCATTGCCGACTTAGAGGACACCTACCTGGTGAAGCTGGGCTTGGAAAGTGACAGCTCATGCAGATTCTGTGGGGAGTTGGAGGAAACTCCAATACATCTCCTAACAGACTGCGAGGCTGCCACTCAGAGAAGGTTCAGGAACCTGGGCAGCTACCAGGTGGAGGAGGGGGACATACCCTCTCTAGAGCCCGTAAGGGTATTAGGTTTCCTCAGGGATCTTAACCTGATGGAGGTATTGTAGAACGGATGTTCAACTGGGCATCCGTTCGGGTGCTATATGCAGGCCTGTGGCACCCAGGGGGCATAGCACAATAGACCTGATTGAGGTCGCAGTGCGTTGCCCCCCCCCCGATAAAAAAAAAAATCCATTAAAGTTTCAGTTTCCAATAACAAAGTTTTTCTCGATTCATTTCTTGCATTCGGATCAACAGAAAGTTAGGTTTCTTATTAGCAAAATGTATTGCGAACATATCTTTCATAAGTTGATTAGATTAATTCTGTGAGGTTCGCTAACAAGCGAACAAATGGATTTATTGTGGCACCCACCAGTTCAGCCATGTTTAATTAGAATCAAGTTTCTGGAGGATGACTTCTGTGAAAAGCTTGATGGCGACAATTTCTCCTTTCCAAAGAGGCAAAGCCTCAGCCACCTAAGCCGCTCACATAGACACTGAAAGTGCAGTGCTCCTTTCCTTTATTTCCTGACAAAACGTGTATAAACTATCCACTGTCAGACCCATGCTGCATGTGCTTCTTAAGTCTGAAGTGGACTGTAAGAACATCTACTATTATCCGTATGGCCATATTCTGTAATAAGCCTGAGTGAATAGCTATTGATAAGCTTTTTCTAGCTTGGAGTTTTCCACTCACCACGCTTGTGATCTAATACTACCCATACTGATTGCTGATCTCATGAGGTATCTTACGCTGCTCAAACCTTCAGGATGAGAAAATGGTTTGTTTTAGATGAATAAAGTAGAACTGAAGTTGAACACTGTTTAATTTAAAAGCAACACTGGCTGCCTAGACTTTACACCAAAATATATAGAATGATACTGAGAGGTAAGGATTGATGACGCGTAATAACTGCTGTGTGAACTCTTCTATATTTATCGTATATCTCCCGTCGCTGTATTTAATCAATTTCTCCCACGCTAGTCCGAGATAGGGTCCTGTCATTTTTTCTCTCTCTCTCCGCTATAGATCTCTCTCTTAGGATGCTATTACAAGAAAGATATCTTAATATAACAGTAACAGTCTTTCTAAAACCGTTGGGAAGAATTTGTAACATAATCTTTTCCGAGCTTCCCAGTTATCTTCGGCCAATAGATTAACTAACAGTGCTCTATCAATCTACAAATATTCCTTACTGAATAAAAAGTGTAAATACAGGTTATAGGCGCCCTATCTGAACATAATAGCCTGCCATTTCATAACAAAACCTATATACCTTAAAGTTTTTAGATTATTGTGGCAAAACCGTATAAAATGCTATGTTATCAAAACTTAATGGTATTATTTAACAACATAAAACATCAATAAAGCCGCATTTAATGATTCCTTTTTTCATTTTGTTCTGTGCAAAGAGGAAATAAAGGCAACGTTATAAAAAGAGTTTGTAAACTGGAACTAAGCCAGAACCACTTGTGAGTACTCTTTAGCAAAGAAAACTAATCGTACATGAAGAAGAACACAACTTCTTCACCATTCGTTACCCCAACCCACCAAATAACTCTGAAACTCATCTAATACTTTTACTTGTTTTAACCCCTAATTCTGCATTGTTCTCTTCAACCTTTCTTCTTTGATTTTTTTTCTTCTTTTTTTTTTCCTTTACTTAAGCTCCTAACTAGAATTTAATTCAATGAATTACAACCTACTGAAATTTGAAGATTTTTTTTCTTATGTACTTTCTTTTTTGCCTCTTATGTAAGAGAGCATATATGCATCATGTCATATTTTGGAACTTGAGTATTCACAGCAATCCCCTTTGTCAACATCAAAAAAGGTTTAAGCTTAAGTTTAAAAGCTTAAATTTAAACCACTCTATTTTTTTTTTCCAGAAAAATATTTCAAATAAAAGTGATATGATTTTATCTGGGCAGTGGGCCTTTCCAAATTTAAAGAAAATCGTTGTAGCTGTTAAAAATTCCAAAATTTATGTAAAGTCGTACATCTTTTAGCACATGGGTTTTTTTCTTTAAATTTGGAATTCTATTATAATGGGTTTCAGAAGGAGAGAAAATGGGTTGTATAGATAAATAAACTAGAAGTATGGGTGAACACTGTATAACAAAGAACATATATAAAAAAATTCTTCAGGAGTGGGGATGATGTAATAAGATCCGATGAGAGGGATCTAAAGCAGAGAGAAAGAGAGTGACAGTCTCATTTACTAGTTTAGGCCAGACTAGAGTGGGAGAAACTGTTTAAATACATCTGTGTCAGCCATAGGAGGGAATTCTACCTTCAGTCATGCAGCAGAGTTCATACAGCAGTCACAAAGCGTCAACAACCTTTTTCTCTACCACTTACTACCATTTTATATTTTTTACTGTAAATTCCAGGCAGTTTGTGCTAGTTTTCAATTATCCAGTGTTCACCCATACTTCTAGTTAATTTAACACATTTTCTCTCCTTCTGAAATCCATTATACTATTGTAATGGTTGTAGGAGGAGATGTTGGTTGTAGATGTTGATAGATAAATAACACCTCAATATCGGTATAAGGTATATAATTGATATATATGTATATGACTGACTGCCAAGGACTGTATACTTTACACTACAAGAACTGAACAGACTGACTGACGTGGCTAAACGATGTGTACAATTCAAGTGTGAGACTGTGAACAGAATATCTCTTTTTGACTCTGTCTCTCGTATATATATCCAACTGGCCTCTCCTCTCCTCTCTCTCGAGAGGGGCTCTTTCTCTCTGATGCGTGATGGGGGTTCACTCGCTAGTGTGGATGAGTAGTGGGGGTTCACTACCCCTACACTATCAATGCTTGATGTATTTATATTAATATTATGGAGATGGCAAAACCATACACTATACTGAAGTGTTACTTTAGAGGAAATCATAACGCTACTGATACTTAAGAATCCGCCCACACCGATTACAAAAAAAAACATTTCTTCCAGGAAATTAGGAATAAAAGTGATAATTTTTTATCTACGAAGGAAACATTCCAAATTTAAAGAAAATCATCTGTTTTATATATATACTAGAATATATGCTTAACACTGTGTAATAAAAGAAAACACACTGCAAGGACTTTACAATAGAAGTTAAGTAACGAGAGATGTAAGACAGACTGCCTGAGTGATGAGAAAAGGTGGCTGACTGGTTGTAAACTCGTCGTAAACTGATTAAAAACTGTCCTCTTGTAGGGCTATCTCGGTTATATATATATATATATATATGGAGAGAGAGAGAGAGAGAGAGGGACTGAGAGTGAGTGGCGGATCTCCCACAGAGAAGGAGAGAGAATTGGAGATATATAAATTTTGAAGAAATAACTAGAATATATGCTGAACAATGTACAATAAAAGAACGCACGAACTGCAAGAACTTTGCAAGTATAAAGAAGTTAGGTAGCGTGAGATATATATATAAGGAGACAGACTGGCTGAGTGATGAGAAGATAGAAGGTTGCTGACTGGTTTTTAACTGTCCTCTTGTATGGCTAGCTCGGCTATATATATACTTATATAAAGGTGTTCCAAGGTACAAGGATAACGAATTTTTATTGGAAACTAAGATACCTAGAAAAAAACTAAAAAATACGTGTCCCCCGTAGTTTTTTGTTAGAAATCAAAATTTAATTTGCAAATTTGTTTTGGTGCTTCCAGAAGCGAGATACAAGCATTTTTTTCAAATCGGGAGGGGTGGTTTTTATTTAAGAAATAGATTTCTCTGGTGTTTGTAAGAAAAATTTACTTGAAAGGTTTTTTTTCTTTGAGCGATATTTTACAAGTTATGAATGAAAACATGATTCCTATAAGAAATTTCAAAATGATAATAATAAAGATTTTTTTTTATTGAATAAGAAGAAAAGTACTATTTTATTATAAATTTTAATCCTCCTTAATTATAGATCTTGCTCAAACGGGTCTCCACCATTAGAGAAGTATTTCTTTGCCATAAGGTACAATTGGCAGGGAAAGAGCATGTCTATGCATCTCTGATAGTAAAACTACTTCGCATACAAAAAAAAAAATCGTTCAAGTAAATTTTTTTTACAAAAAAATCAAGAAATCTATTTCATAAATAAAAACCACACCTCTCTATTTGAAAAAATAAAGTTGATGTCTGTATCTCACTTCTGGAAACACCAAAAGAAATTTGCAAATTAAATTTGGATTTCTAATAAAAAAAACTATGGGGACATGTATTTTTTAGTTTTTTTCTTTTTTAGCTATCTTAGTTTCGGATAAAAACTCGTTATCCATATACCTTGGGACACCCTGTATATATATAGATTGAGAGAGAGAGTCTCCCACCCTAGTCTGGCCTAGGTAGCAAGCAACTAGATAGATTCTTCGTTCTTTCGGATCTTATGAACCTTTAGTGATTCGGTTTCCATTACATCATCCCCTCTTCTAAAGAAAGTTTTCAAAGATTCGGATCCCTTTATAAAATGATAATTTAGTGGAAAACAGTTTACTGTTCACACAGAACCCCACAAAAAAAATGAATTTCCCCGGAGAGTTGAGATTGCTGAATCAATCCTGTAGATAGTGCTATCATTGGGTACTATGTCTTCTCCTGCTCTTCACACCAAGATATCTCTGATCTTATTTACTTTATATATGTACTTGTACAGATTGTCCAGATTGTAGAGAATTAAATAAAAAAAAATGACAAGGAATGTTCTTTTATTATATCAACACGGAGCACTAAAACTGCTGCCAACCTTTTCTTAACTACACACATATTAACATATTCCTTTATTTGCAAATTTTTTTCCAGAAAAAATTGATCTGGTCCGTGTGATGTACGATATGATGTGATCTGGTCCAGCATCTACAAGTTAAGGATAACTGCATTGTTTATTAAAAATTTTCTGGTTAAAATAAACTTTGTTAATTAAGATTGTGATATTGCAGTTAGAAAAAGTCGTATGAGTGTTTCACGTTAGATTTTTTTTTTTTTTTTTGCTTATTTTTAAAGTATTTACCACATATATTATTATATATTGCTATCGATCATAGTCCTGCCGGCTTGGAACTGCTTAAGATGCACAATGGCTTCTTAAGATGATTATCTTTTATAATATCCTTTTTTAAATCATTTTGTCATATTAGTGGCACATAGATATAAGAAAGAATCGGCCAAAAAAGAGAGAATTACAGATAAAATTCATTTTTATTCAGAAGAAGTGTTTCCATGTTCGTTAAATTATTCAGTTAAAAATAAATTTGATTAAAATAAGTTAATTTATTATAGAAATTTTGAATTCAACCAATCAGAATTTAGTTATCCAATATTTTTCAGTCTTTCTTTATATGTATAGTCTAAACTCAATACCATAATGGTAGAGAGAAAAGACAGCAAATAAAGGAAATAAACTAGAGTGATTTATCTAACTGCAATGTATTTTATTGTTCCAATATCTGTTTACATTTTTCACAAATCAATCTAATTTTTCTTCATATATGTTGTATATACACATACTTCTTCACATATGTATACTTCACTTCTACAAGTCTATCTGGTTTCATATGGTCCTATATATCATTTACTAGTTGAAAAATCGACGTAAATTACATTTCTCTTCTGTCGATAACATATTACATATTTTTCTTTCATTTCGATATTTTCTTATGCAAATAAGCAATTTACTTAGAATATTCGATTCAAAGGTAAAAAAACTAATGAAATCTTACAGACTCACTTCAGATTAATAGATAAAAGATTAAGCTTATCCCATATCTACAGAAATCTATTTTGCACTTAAGAAAGAAAAATTTGCGTTTCATCAAGCGTTTACAATACTCGTAATATCCCCATCAAAATCATTCAATTTAGAATTTTGTGAAAAAAGGGAAATGATTCCTTTTAGAAGAAACTAGTAAAACTATACACAACGATCTAACAATTCCGTCCCATTGTAAGCTTATTTTTTTCGCTGCAAGAGCACACTGCGATCATGTTGAATTTTTCCAAATTTTTAAATATATATTTTAAAATCGCAGGTCTCAAAATGTGTAGAGATGTCAGTATACTGAAAGAAGTAAAACGCATGGCTTGCCTGGCCATACTGGGCGCGATGAGGACAACCCCGACATTGGCGGTGGAAGTATTACTGGCGTTGGAATCTCTTGGTAATGAAAGGTGATCTCAGAATGAGATGCAAAGTAGAGTGGATGAAAACTTTAAAGAAAATTCATACTAAGATTGAGGTCAAAATAAGAAACAATTTCTTCTTTCCAAAAGTGATGAGACGAGTAAGAATTCGGGGGTTCGGGAATTTATTTAAAAATTATATCTTTTTCTTCTTGTTATCACATAATAAATTATGACTAGTGGTTCCAGCCAGCCGCTCTCTTCAGGTTAAGAGCCGCGGCAAACAAAAACCCTTTCATACGAGAGTCAGTGCATGATCAAAGGAACACCGCTAAAGAAAATTAGTTGTTCCCCTTTAACTATAAAAAGGAACCCCTTTCAACTAGTAAATGATAGGGGTCATTAGAAATCTACCCCAGTTGTTAATAAAATAAGGGATGGCACAAACAATAAACCCACACACCCCCTCGTCGACTAGATCGATGATATAAGAGGGGATATGTGGGTAGATCTTCGAACACCTATGGCTCCATCCTGCCTTGCTGAGCAAGGTATTGTGCGTGGAAGTCACACAGGTTAGCATGTGCCATCCCAGCTCGAGTGGCCATAGAAGGTTTATTGACTAGAGGCGCTAATGACCATCGTAGTCGATGCGCCGGAAAAAAAAAAAGAAAAAAGAAAATAGGGGTCATTACACGGCCAGTGTACAGAAGCCACCTGGCCGGTATTCCCTTCATACAAGGGTCAACGAACACTCAGAAGGTCACCTGGCTACAAACAGTCTTTGTTAATCACCGAATGGCCACCATCTGTCGCCACACTGGTCACTGACCTAACTCACCCTGGTCACCGACCTATTCAAGACCTAGGGTCAACATACTGTAAGAGATGTTTTAGTGTGGCTCGTACTTACACGTCTGTCAATGTGTGAGTAATACCAATATAAACTTCGCCTCACTGGAGGAGGGGATCAGTTCTACATCAGTTATCTACAAGTTATCAACCTTCGTCAATTACACGTCAGTTCAAGCAGTTTCGCGAGCGCGTCCCTATTCAAGGTTTAAACATATAATTATTATTATTATTCATAATCATTTACATACAGTTGTGCATCTTAGTTACTATTTCAATCACTTTAAAATTAATTGTAGTCTTATCTATTTCAAACACTTTAAATTATTGTTAAAATATAGTCTTTTTTCGTAAATTCAGTAGTTCGTATTTCGAGTAACAATTCTCTAACTAACATCCACCTATTCATCACATCAAATCCCTCTTCAAGACATTTGATTCCAATACATCTGGCCACTAGTCATAATTTATTTACTTTTTCTTCTTGTTATCACATTGCTATCACATTACACTACAGACGCTGACCAAACAAAGATCTGTAACATTAGAGGGTATGACCACTGTTTGCCAGGCTGAGATCACTGGTATCATTGAATGCTGCTGTATAGAGAGGCTTGAAGTATCTTCTTTCCCTGAGTATGTTACATTTTAGTATTGAGTCATGGCAGGTGTACTGACTAGCCACTCTTGGGTAGTCATTTATATAAAATAGGCGGGACGTTTAGTGGTCCTGTGTGGCATAAATTCTGATCAAGGAGTCAGGGAAACGGTGTACCACTGCCTAGATTCCGTATATTTGGGAAGCAATACTCTCGTGGGAATGCTTGGGCGATTTGGAGATTAGTGATATATTAAGATAGTGTAGTCAGACCGGTAGATACGGGGTAAGGCTTCTTAAAAGTGTTTGGAAGGGTGAGAGGATAAAAGCCATATTGGCTTAGGTTCCTCTCCTTAGGAAACCAATTATTAATAATAACGATAATTATGATATATTTTTACTGATAACGAAATAAAAATCTACTTTTGAAATAAAAATTAAAAATTGCTCCATTACTCACAATAAAATTTCTCCCAATGGAACATTGCATCAAATTTCAACCTATGACCTAGAAACATAGAAGTTTCTGGTTTATAATATAAAAAAACTCTTGCCATTTTTAAAGCAATTCACTTGGGAATGCCCGCTTTTATCAACCCAAACATCAATATGTGATACTTTGTTTAACTTCCCCAGGGGGTCATGGAGGTTAGAATAACTAAATTCTATGCAAATTCAGTTCACTATTTTTTTTTTTTTTTTTTTTTTGTGGGGACGGCGATCTCAAATAGAATTTTTTCTTGTCCTCATAAATATTGGAACATTGAAAATCCTTTTTTTAATTTGACTAGAATTTTGTTGTACTGAATTTGGAATCGATGATATTTCATCACATTAGATGCTGTTAAAGAAAGCAGTGCTCATATGATCATAAACATTGGGGAACTAAATGAGCTTATGGCAAAAGTACTTCCTTTCTTGAATAAGAAACCTTATTTAAGATTAGATTCAATTTATATTAATAGAAACAAAATTACACGACAAAAAGAAGGAATGAAACTTATTTTTACAAGTTTTGCACAATAATTGGAAAACTGCTCAAATGTTCATTTTGAACTATATCAGACACTTCTTCGGCAATTCAAAGTGCCCCATTCTTCTCTTGTGGTTATATCAGCAGGATCCCAGAATTATGCAATGAACTATTGAATCGTACTCGCTATCTACGTTCTCTTATTGCTGGTAAGCGGAAATACTGTGATTGTGGCAAATATTCAATATCGAGTCTTCAACGAAAATACACTTTTTGAGTACCTCTGAGTCCGAAAAGTGGTTTTTGGAAAATATATATATATATAGTGTGTGTGCGTATATATGTATGTATGTGAACGGCATAGCTCAAAAACGAAAAAATCAAAGAATGAACTTGACATTCCATCAGGAATTCCAGTTTACTGAATGGATTCAGTAATTACTAATATATGTTTTTTTCGGTCTTTCATTAATACCGTTCCAATGATTTACATTTAACATCATAAATGGAATGCAAACATCAGAAATGGCACGTCCTATGACTTTTATTTGAAACATTTAACCGGAAAACTTCATTTTAGGAGGGATTTGGGAGAGTGGTGGGTTTATGCTTTCCTCTAAAAGTACCACAGTGCCAAATCTTGACACAATTTCATTTGGGCGGAAGTCGTAAATTGGCGCAATAAGTTAAATACGAATATAAATAAAAATGATTACAATAACAACATAAGTTTAATAAAATTGCAAAAAAAAAAAAAGGCGCAGTTAAATTCAATAAGTTTGACAAAGGAAAAATTATCAAAATGATTATATAAATTCTTTTTATAAACGCCTAAGATAATTCAGATAATTAATACATAATAATAGGTACGTATACTTTGATTTATTCTTGCCTTTAACGGTACAAAATCGTCAATTTTATGTTCAAAAATCAATTTGATTAGCTAAATCTTTTTATTTGCTTTGGACAAGATCGTGATAATATTATTATTATTACGCTAATCCCTGCGATATCATACGAGTGGTTTAAACTCTACACTAAGCAGACGGATCGTTTTGCTATCCGAAATCCAGATCAATATTTTTAGTTTTGAGGTTATTTCAAATATTCTAGAATGTTTAAAAATCAGTTAATTTTTTTATTTTAAAAATTTTATTTTATAATTATTCAAAGAACAAATAAACTCATTTTAACTAAAAAAATAACACTTTCTAGGTTTAATTTTCAAAATTATATATTTCATAATGCAAATAGCTGACTTACGGCTCCGTAAGTATTATTTTGGTAGGTAAATATAATTGTAAAAATGTTTTATTATATGTCATAATCGTATTACTTCCTGATTGAACAGAAAATAAAATTCTCTAATCACAGTTCCCAAAATTGAAAGCAATAACTAAAGATAGAAGTACATGTAAAAGGTTAAAGATTCAAAGTTGTTATAAAAGTTTAGTGTTAGTATAGATTAGGATAGAAGCACACACATAACCGTTTAGACGTTGGTCACCATCCTCCAATCCTCTTCTTCATTGTGTGACTCATTAATGTTTATGCTTTTTTTTTCTTCTTCCCCCCACTCTCCTCTCTTTAAACAACCTGTACAAACTGTTTTCGGACTCTTTTACTTCCGTTCATTAAACACTGTATTCATTACATAAATTTGTAATTTATATTCCCTTGAAGCACTCAGGGTTTATTCTTTTCTTTATATACAACAACAAAAAAAAAATACTATCTCTCGGCGGAAGTAAAGTTATCTTTATTTTTATTGCGATCTTCACACTTTCGAGATTGGATTTTCACCGGAAGTACACGTTCTCTGAGTACACTGAGTAGCGTGAGTTAGAAAATATTTATTTGATAATTGAGTAATGTGCCACTTTTACACTCTCGGATATTACCACAGAAGCTCAAGCAAATTGTAAAAGGATTACTCTCGCGTTAAAATATTATATTTTTTTTTTTTTCTACAATAGCTAAAACTATATAAGACAGGTTAAAACTGGTGAGACTTATAGGATAACCAACTCACATTACGTTGTCCATTGAAAAGCGTAAGGTTACCTTCAGAAAGGTTGTAGAATATTTTTTTTTAAATCGGAATTTTGGTAACACTGTTAAATTTTCAATTTAAATAGCAACGAAATTTGATTTTAATTAATATTTTAAGATTACAGTATTGTATAAGAAACTGAAATGGTACTTCAGAGCCGGATCGCGGGTGAGGCGAGCAAGGCACTTGCCTCAGGTGTTCAATGAAAATAGGCGCCAAAATCGCTGAAAAATAATAAATATGCAGAAAAAAAATAAATGAAATCTAACCTCAACAATTTAATTGGGCTTGTGACGAAGAAACACATACTTCGTTTGTAGAAATGTTGGCTTTACCAGGAGAAGGAGGGAACATACGATTCCTAGGTCCTTCCAGGATAATAAGATACCTTAGGGATCTTAACCTAGGGGGAGAGGTTCGCCCATGGCACCTGAGGAGATGGTGTAGGCTAAGCCCACAGTTGCATAGCACAATAGACCGTGTAGGTCGCAGTGCAATAGGCCCTTTCACCCAAAAAATAAAATTAAAAAAAATCGACAATTAAAAACATGTTTCCTGTTTTAAGTTTATTCTTTAATTCTTCATATAAATTAATATTTTTCATTGATCAAACTGTATGCTGGGATTTCAAATATTTTGTAATATATTAATTACTTGTATGAATGATTTTTTTTTTTTTTTCATTTATTTGGAATTCACAATCTACATAAATGAATATAATGAGTGAATATGATGATGTGTGATGATGAATGACGTGATTGGCTGGAGAAGAGAAGTTACCCAACGGTAAAACTCTCACAGGAATTACTTCCTATTGCTGGTGGCTAACAGCGGCTCAGTCGACGGGGTGGATTAGCCGGTATAGTTGTGGAGGCGTGATTTTGAACAAGAGGATTAGAGATGAGAGTAAGAGAATCATAGAATTTTTTATATCTAGTTTTGACGGCTTCAGATACATATGGGATTTTGGGATCGTTGTGAAGGGTGGAGTTAGTGACATAAAATGGAGCATCTGTTATCTGACGGAGAATTTTTGACTGAAAAGACTGAGTTTTCTGGGAATTTGAGCGCTTGGTTGAATCCCAGAGTTCAAGTCCGTAAGTCCACATCGGTTTGAGTATACAGTTCTATATTAGTCGTTTGTGCTCGAGAGGTAGTTTCGATCGACTTCCTATTAGTCTGATAGTAAATTATTCCGTTTGTTATGTTTCAATCTTTTTAGTTTTGTATGTGGATTCCATGTTAGCCTTTTGTCGATGTACATCCCAAGGTTGTATGAATAATAAAATTAAAATATAAACTTCATAAAAAAAAGAAGAACTATATATATATATAACCGTTATCTATATAACTTGGGACACCCTTGTATATATATATATATATATATATATTACAAGTTATATAGATAACGGCAAGTCCCAAGTTATATAGATAACGGCTTTTTCTCGGAAACTAAGATAGCTGCAAAAAACTAAAAAATACGTGTCCCCGTAGTTTTATGTTAGAAAACCAAAATTAATTTGCAAATTTGTTTTGGTGCTTCCAGAAGCGAGATACAGGCACCAACTTCATTTTTTCAAATGGGAAGGTGAGGTTTTTATTTATGAAATAGATTCCTCTATTTTTGTAAGAAAAATTTACTTGAAAGGTTTTTTTCTTTGAGCGATATTTTACAAGTTATGAATGAAAACATGATTCCTATAAGAAATTTCAAAATGATATTATAACGGTTTTTTGATTGAATAAGAAGAAAAGTACTATTTTATTATAAATTTTACTCCTCATTAATTACAGATCTTGCTCGAACTGGCCTCCACCATTAGAGATGTATTTCTTTAGTCTTAAGATATAATTGGCAGGAAAAAGCATGTGTATGCATCTCTAATGGTGAGGGGCATTTCGAGCAAGATCTGTAATTAATAAGGAGTAAAATTTATAATAAAATAGTACTTTTCTTCTTATTCAATCAAAAAACCGTTATAATATCATTTTGAAATTTCTTATCAAAATCATATTTTCATTCATAACTTGTAAAATATCGCTCGCAGAAAAAAACCGTCCAAGTAAATTTTTCTTACAAAAAATCTATTTCTTAAATAAAAACCACCCGTCCCCATTTGAAAAAATGAAGTTGGTGCCTGTATCTCGCTTCTCTAAGAACCAAAACAAATTTGCAAATTAATTTTGGTTTTCTAACAAAAACTAGAAGGACACGTATTTTTTAGTTTTTTTTTCTAGCCATCTTAGTTACCGAGAAAAAGTCGTTATCCATAAATCTTGGGACACCCTGTATATACATAGTTTCTAATAAGAATTTAGTTGCTGAATTTCTCAAGAAAGTTTGTCAAAAATTCGTTAAAAATGACGTTACATTCACATTTTCAAACAAGACGGCTGACTCACATTGTTCAGCTGATTTATTAGTAGATTTTTAAAATGTCTGATTGCAAAAATATGTCTATCCGAAAATCGACGGAAGTCTAAAATGAATAAATTTTTAATTGAATATAAGTATAAGGCAAAATGTTTCAAATATCAAAAACAACTTGATGTTGCCATTTTAGTGATATGTGAAAATCATGAGTGTCATATTTTAAGAATTTCTATTGTGCAGGCAAAAGTAGATTTCTACCTCTCTAAAACTCACTTCAAGCATTCAACATCACCAAAAGCTGAAAAATGCAAATTGGGTAGAATTAATTGCGATTTAAATCTCTCACCAAATTCCGATTTCTATTTACCACTATTACGCAAAATATGTTAAAATTTATTGAAATATCATTAAGAGCTATCTTTTTTCTTTTATTGAAATTTAAAATTTTATTTTGTTATATGTATATTATTTACTAACATAAAAAGAGCCGCAATTATACATTGCAAGGGACCTGGCAACGGTTCTATCTAGGGTTTGATATTGTAATGGAATTGTTTGATGTGATTCCTGATGTAGTAGATGTCTTGAAGAGGGCCGGAAATTAGTTGAGAGATTTTGGAAGTTAGTGCATCGAATTATTAATACGGATTTCATAAAAATAAATTCTATTGTAACAATAATTTTAACGTATAAATGGTAACTAACAACTAGCAAAATACTTAGGAATAAATAGAAGATAAATAAGTAATAAATTAGAATGTTAAAATAAACGAACTAAGATGCACAACTAAAGGATAATAAGTTTAAATAAAACTATATATAGACGCTTAAACTGCCTTTCGTGTATATAGACCTGCTCGTATAGTCGTATATTATGATTATAATGATACTCTCGTTGTATATGATAGAGTTTATATATCGGTGTTGTCCACACTCACATTAAGACATCTGTCCTAGTGTGCGACCTTGTGCGACCTTCGTAGTTTGCTGACCTTATTTAGGTCAGTGGCCAACCTTATCGGTGCTTGCTTTTGATGTAAAGTATTGAAAAGGGCTTTGTTGTTTGTTTGGCCGGCATTGTCTTGAAGACGGCGGCCTGATAGGTCGCTGGTTATAAATTGCTCTTTTATTACTGCCATCCTTTGTTAAGATAGCAGCTGGCTGGAACCACTTTGACATTAGTATGGCTTTCCATGTCATTACAATATTCTGGATTGTGAGAAAACATTGTTTATGTATGCGAGTAGTAATTATAAATTATTTTATATTTATAGTTTTTAAACAATTAATTAAAAATTTCTGTAACACCAAGCAATAACGTTTTATAAAAAATTCCATTGAAATGTGCAGTTACTGAATTATGGAGGAAGCTTTAGTTATGCAATTTGATTAGACGGTATTATATACTCACATAATGCCCCAAGAGTGAGGGGAATCCTACGAAAACTTTTTACAAAATAGATGATATATTCAATCTATTATTTTTAATTTTTATATTAGAATAATTTTTCCTGTCTTTTTTATTCCTAGTAAGAGGAAGGATTGCGCACCAGATACCGAAGGAATCGTACCAGATATTCGAAACTGAGTTTTCACAGAAAATACATGTTTTGGGGGCCGTGCGTGAGTGTGTGTGTGTGTTTTAACTGAATATCTCAAAAACGAAAATTCACAAATAGCACAAACTTGATATTCCGTTTAGGTTGTATCGCCGCATCAGACACTATAATTTCCGGTAAAATCCATAAACCGGAAGTGCGACTTTACTAAGTAGTTTTTTTTTAGTTATTTTTTGTTATTTTCTCGAAAAGAGCTCCTACTATTTTCTGTAAACTTAATATTATACTGTCTAATACCTATCAAATTTATTTGTAATATTTTGCTAGGAAAATTGATTTTTTGGGAGGTTCTGAGAGAACAGTAGCGTCATGCTTTCTTCTAAAGTACCACTTCAGTATAATATTTAAAACCTACGTAATATTAGTACACATTAGAAACGATAGAATTCCAAAATTGTAGAAACCTAGTTACAATGGATGTGTTAGGTGGAGAGAATTTAGGTCTGGTTGATGAAATGAGAAGACTGAGTTAACACCGGTTAACTATGTATAATAATAATAATAATGAGACACAGTCTGCCTGGACTTTACAATAGAGAATGGTTAAGGTAGAGTGGTATGAAAATGACACGAAGTGGCTGGCGAGATGATGAACTATATTGAACTGTCCGTCGCTCTATATATATGTTTCTCTCATTCCAGTCCGAGAGAGTGGTTTGGGTTCGTTTCTCTTCTCTCTTTGCTTGTCTTCGCTCTCTTTGGTTGCTGTTACAACATATAATGGATGTGTTAGGTGGAGAGAATTTAGGTCTGGTTGATGAAATGAGAAGACTGAGTTAACACTGGTTAACTATGTATAATAATAATGAGACACGGTCTGCCTAGACTTTCTATTGGTTAAGGTAGAATGGTATGAAAATGACATGAAGTGACTGGCGAGATGATGACCTATAGTGAACTATATTGAACTGTATCGCAGTGTCCGTCGCTCTATATATATGTTTCTCCCTCTCCAGTCCGAGAGAGTGGTTGGGTTCGTTTCTCTCGGTTTTCTCCCAGTCACTTCGTGTCATTTTCATACCACTCTACCTTAAACATTCTCTATTGTCAAGTCCAGGCAGATTGTGTCTCATTATTATTATTATACATAGTTAACCGGTGTTAACTCAGTCTTCTCTTTGGTTGCTGTTACATCGTTAACCGAATGTGCAACATTACAAAGTAGATTTTTGAGTTTATAGGGAATTTTTTTCTCGAAAACGGTTACAACGATTTTCTTTAAACTTGCAATGCTTGCTGATAGACAGAAAAATATCACTTTTATTCGAAATATTTTCTAGTAAATATTGCTTCTGAAAGTGGTATTGTCGGCCGAAACTGTAGAGTTACATTTTTGAATGATAAAAATTTTAGTTTGTGGAATATTTTGGCGCTAATTGATTACATTAGGTATTGAAATACAATGTGTAATGGGATTGGAATCATTAAAGATTTATAGGATCCAATGTGCGTCTGAAGCAAACATTAAATGAATGAAAGTTAGTTACTCTCCCCCCCCCCCCCACATGTGCCAGACTAGGGAGGGAGATTTCGATACTATAATAGAGCGACAGCAGTACAGTTCATGACAGTTTACACTAGTCAACGTCAGCCAGCCTGTCTCTTTATATTTCTCTTTCTACCTAATTTCTATTTTCCAATAATATCCTTGCAATTTGAGTATTTTACACATTATATAGAGTTCACTATATATTCTAGCTTATTTCTCTAAAATCTATTCTCTCTAATTCTCCGAGAACAAGTCATTAGTTTGCTATAAACCAACTTTTCGGCCATATTAAAACCTCTGATTCAGTCCCATTCCGGAAACTCAAGGAATATTTCCATGAAAATGGCCGCGGAAAACTATAAGATAATATCAGTAAATTCGTACATACTTTGCGTTAATGGATTTTGATTGAAACACTGGTGTCGAGTCGATGAGATGGTATATAATGAAAAATAATGTATGAGTTTCCTGCTATATTATACACAGATTCTCTTACAGATACAAACACACACACACACTCACACAAATATCCACATATAGGCTGTCGTTAAAATCATTTTTTCGTACTTAACGACCTCAAACACCTATTTCCACTAATAATTCAATTAAAAAAAAAAAATTGATAAAATGAAAACTTTGTTAAAGAAAGTAATAATTGGGAAACATTTTTCGAAGAGGGGCGAAAATGTATTGAAATTCAATAAGGTACCAAATACTTAAAAGGTTAATAACCGTTGCTATAAAGTCAGAACAACATACGATTGGTTCAACGATTATATAAGATTAAGTGTATTAGTTGCTTTGCTGAAACTCCCGAGTTTAAAGAAATCGGCTTTCTTTAGCTTCTGTTCTTTACAGAAAACTAGAATCGATATTTTTATAGAAAAACTGCCGCAATAATTTTCTCTAAATATAAATCTATCACTCGTATTTGAAACATTTTCCTCAATTTATTAATTTCCTAGACTCCGAAACATTCTTTTGGAATTCCCATATAATATTTTCTTTTCCATATTCTTTTAAACTTAAGGGAATTTTAAATAATGTGTGTGAAGAGGCAGCCATTCATGCTTTCAATAACTGATATAGACTAAGACAATCTATTCTCCAATTAAATCGTAGCAAGTTTACGTAAAAAAAAGGAGCTTAATACTTTTTAACAATGAATTTCTCTTGTATATTTCTGGGGATATTGTCGCATATCTTTTCATAATAATTAATTGAGTTCCCCCCAAAAAATTATGTTTTTAAAATTAGAGCACATTTTATGGGATACTGCGTAAGAAAAGGGCAGTTAAACCAGAAAAAAGAATGAAAAGCAAGGAAATCGCTTGCATTCACATATGAATGTACGTATAGTATGGGAATGACGGGAGTGCACTCCCAAGTATTGATCTAAATACTCAACGACTGAATTTCAAAACTCAAGTGATATCTGTTGGCATTTTGTTGAACTAACAGCTGTAAAACCATTTGTACTAACACTTATTATGAATTTGATTTTTGTATGAATGACATTCATAATTCAGATTTTATTTATATTTGTTAACTTCAAACTGATTAAATTATTGGCATTTTTACTTACTTTTTATTCTTCGAAGGGTAGGCTTAAAAATCATGAAGTGTTTTCAAAAATGAATTTACACCAATAGAATTTTGTAGACATCAAAATATGAAAAAAAAAAAAATGTTTTTGGCGTGTGTGTGTGTGTGTGTGTGTGTGTGACAGAGAGAGAGAGAGTGAGAGAGAGAGAACTTCATATAAAAAATCACACGAAGTGTCAAATTTGATAATTCACTGTAAAGAGAATGACAGGAAATGATAGTTGATTATAATCAACTGCGTAATTATGAAATGAAAATGGTGAAATTGAGGACACGAAAACTGACTACTTGCAATTAAAACACAATTTATATTTTACGATACAAGAAAAAAAAGGGAAGTGTTTAAAGAGTAGAGTGTAACCCAAAGATAAATTGATAATCAGAGACATGTTCCGTGATAGCCTCCTGCTACTTTTAGTGGTCATCGACCGGTTTCGGGCCATCGCCCATCATCAGGATGTATTTGTCAAATAGTGTAATAACATAGACTTGTACAGAGCAAATACAGTTGATGCACTCACGTAAATAAAGCATTAAGCTCCTTTGTTACGTATACGTTGATACACTGAGTTTGGTCAGTACCAAACCATCCTGATGATAGGTGAACGCTAGAAACCGATCGCAGGCCATCAAGGAAAATGTCTCTGATGCTTTCCAGCACTGCGGAACCAACAACACCAATAAATTGATGATGTTTTTTGGTGAGCGTGATGAATGTAGAATGATGTAGCGTTGGTGTTGTGATTAGCTTGAAGACTGATCTAACTAATTAGAACTCTTGCTTGTTTAATGGTGGTAAGCTAATGTGCCTAGCTTGTTTAATTTTTCAAGACTGATGTAGCGACTGATCTATATTCGACAAAGTTGATTAGGCGACTCGTGTTAGCCTCTCAGAACGTCAGTTTATATTCGATTTGTCTAGAGATTGGCTGTAGCTGTAAGAGTTTGCTCGCCAATACTCTGTTGTGAGCATGATTAAGAGTGTATTGTGAAGTTGATGTGCGCTTGGAGCGCGTTGGTGGAATCTAGATGCGGTTGCCGATGGAACTATTGAGTCCAGGTTTATCTGTGAAGATTTCGCTGGCGGTTAATTCGATTACATTCACCAAGGGATACGAAACGAAGTTTTCGATCAAAATTTGACATCCGCTACTATATTGCCTACCAGCTCCCTATATGAAGGTTAATAACCGCTGCTTTAAACTAGGAACCGCATACGATAGGTACTACAATTGTGTAAGATTAAGTGCATTTTGCAATGCAATGTGTGTGAAATGGCAGCATTCATGCACTCAATAAGTGACCTGGCCTAAGACAATCTATTCTGCCAGTTTTCCATTATTTTCTGAAAACAGTCTGCAACGATTTTTGCATAATAGATTCACATAAATAGGCCAAACGCTTTCATTTGAAACATATTTCCAAAAATAATTTTGTTTGGGCATTCCTGGAGGTCAGGATTTAGGATTTAATTTGCTATTTTAATAAACCAAAGGTTTTGTAAACTAATAGGGTGTATTTAAAAAAAAAAATTACCGTTTTTTTTAATTAAGGAAATTCCAAGGACTTAAAAATCAATCCACATAGATCTGATTATATAAACATGATATTATATTAATCTTTAGACTCTGTAGACTGTTTCTATACATAATTTTGGTCCCCCCTCAAATAGTCATTTTAAGAAGGAAAAGGATTGTGAGTTTCGGTCTTTTTAAAACAATAAAAAAACTTAAATTCTTGCCAACGTTTCGACAAATATATTGTCTTTTTCAAGGCCTACAACATATAAATACAATAGGTTCTTTTTTGAAAGTCAAAATCAAAAAACAAAAAACAGAATGTAATAAAAAATAAAAAAAAATATGGATTAATTTATAAAAATTTTTTTTGGTTTACTTACATAATAAATAAAAAAAACTATTAAATAATCTTCAAAACATATCAAACTTGAAAACTATGTATAATTTTGGTCATAGTCACTTTAGTGAGCTTTTTTAGAAAACCTTTCGATATATTAGGAATTCTTCTTACTTGCTTGCAACGACCACTCTTAAACTGTCAGTGTTCATTCTTCTTTTTCTCATACGATTCATGGTGTGCCGCAGGGCTCGCATTTGGGCCATTTCTTTTTGTAATCTTTATGAATGATTTATGTGAAGTAATTTTTTAAATAAAATAAGTCAAGTAAAATACTTTTTCTTTGCTAATGACTTGAAATTATTCTATGAGATATCGTTTTTACAAGATATGCTGCGTTTACAGAACACTCTTGATGCAGTTATTCTTTGGTTTCAGGACAATGGTTTAAACATTGCTAAATCTTTCTGTCTCTCTTTTTCTAGACGCTACATAAAATTTAAGTGAATTAATCTTAATAACCATACTCTTTCTACTGTTGAGAGTATAAATGATTTAAGTGTCACATTTCAATCTGACCTGTCGTTTTCCATCCATATTGAGACAAATTGTAAATAAAGCTCTGAAGTTGTTGAGTTTCGTTTCTCGAAACACCCGTAATTTCAATGATATTTCATCCGTTTAACATCTTTACTGCTCTCTTGTTCGCTCACAACTTGAATTTTCTTCTCCTGTTTGGTCTCCTTATCTTCTTTCTCACAAACACTCACTGTTACATGTTCAAAATAAAATATTTAAGCTGATTTCTTTTATATTAAATATTCCTTATACTTCTAATAACATACCTGCACTACAACAGCTTACAATTACAGCTTATAATTAAGATAATGCAGCTCTCCTCTGAATTAAATTAGCCACCGGAATTCTGAAAAACACAAATTTTTAAGACATAGGTTGTGTCACATATGAAATAAGAGCTGTGAATAGTTGAAAACGGTCATACTCAACGGCACGGCAAATAGACTCCTCCAGGCAGGTGGCTCGGATTAAAGGCGGTAGTTTGAAAAGCTGACAAAGCCAGGTAGAGAACCAAGTATCCGATGAAAGGGTAAAATCACAAGAATGGTGATTAGACAGAGATAATCAGTATGTGAACCAAAAGGCTTTTTTCCTTATTACCTCTTTCGCGTCAATATTAGGCAAACGATAGTCGCCTAAAGATAGAACACGAGAGCAATATTTTAAATGCAGATTAAGAGTGAAGGGTTCAAAGTGAACGAAATATGTTTCTAAATTAAGGAGAAAATTAGGAAATGGAGTTGGCAGGGCTAACCACTTTTTAAGGAAAAATCTACCGCGTTTTACGAGGTAATCATAAGACTGGAAATCCTGAACTTGAGCTACATAACATACCAGTGCACGCGAGATGCTATTAAAAACTTGGTACTTGTTCTTATTAGGAACATTTTTTTTCAAGAATAAAATTAGACTAAACTCTGTTTAAACGATGCTTTGCCGAGGAAATTTTTTCCTCAAGATGCCGAAGAAAAGTAAGACGAGGGCTGCGCTGCCCTTAGATTTTTTCTTCCTAGGAGCCTCTACAGCGCACTGTTCGGTAATGGGCAGAGTTGTCTGCCACGAGAGAACACTGTCCGGAGGCCGGCAGTGCACTAAGAAGGCTCCGGGCGCCAATGACCACAGATGTTGACGCGCCTTAAATTTATAAAAAAAAGAAAAACAGATTACAAATCTACGTTCTTTAGAATCACGCCGTACATATCTTGACTTTATGTTTATCTCAAACTATTTAATATCATATTGACTGTTCCTTATTACTTTTCCAGTTGAATTTTCGTATACCCTTTTTCATAACCATAGATTTCCTTCCAATGTCTTTGTACCTCATCTCTCCTATAATTATCTTAAACGGCACAGTAGAATGCTCAATAGCATCATTCAACATTTCCCTCACCTTGACAATTTTTCCATTCTTCCCTCGGGTATCATTAAGTCTAGTCATCTCCACATTTCTCCTACATAATCATTGTCTCCACGTATATTAAGAAAGGAATTTTTACCATAAAATTAATAAATTCTTAATGATATTTTTATACACAAATATATTTGTAAGTTTATGTTTATGTATTGATATATATCTATTCACTATATCATATTATATAAAATTTATCTTATATAAAAAAAAAATATTAGTAATTAGTTCTATTTATTGGAAATAATATTTTCCCAGCATTTTTCAGATGCCTTGGGTCTCTATAATGCAACATTCAAAGCCTATTTTTACTCAGGCTGATGCATGCTTTAGATCTTTCCTGGATATAAAGCGTCTAGGAAGATGCATCCAGTTCTGTGCTCTCTTCACTCCTTCCTCATTTCTAACTTCTTCTCGAAAACTTCGCTTATTCCACGGAAGGATTTAGGCCATAAAAAAGGAGCTGCAGCGCCTTTCCTTGCCAGGGTTTAGGCCATCTCATTTTCTTGTACGCCTACAAGCCCTGGCACCCTAATATTGTTCCTGCCTAGGTTATTCAGTTTGCCGACCATTATGGGTTTTGTTTGTTTTCCAGAATATCTTGTAAAGATATTCATTCTTCAAGTTTGTTATCTGTATATATAAAGTTATTATTTTATAGGGAAAAGTATTTTTCGAAAAAAAAAAAATTGTTAAAGAGGTTCTGGTAATAATGAATGTTTGATTTCCTTCAAAAAGCACACAATTTTGTTTAGTCCAATTTTGTTTCATCATCTGATAGAAGACAAGAGAATTGAACATTGTGCGAAATTTCTGATTTATAACAAAACTTTTTCAGGGTGAATTCAAGAGAATTTCAATAATGTATAGCTGTTTTTGTTTGAGAAAATACTTTCTTTCTTTTTTTTAATTAAAACCTGGTAGTTATTCAACGTCACCAGAGTTATTGTACAATGGTTGGTAATTTATTTAGTATTATTTACTTCGAAATTCAACTAATAAAATATTTTAAACAAATAGGGCGATAAGAATAAATAAATATCTTTATTCAAAAAATCTGGTGTCAAACACTTAAACAACTTTCTCTTAATCCAGTTCTCAAAATTATAATTGACAAATTTCATAGTTTGTGTACCAAATTTGAATGAAATTCGTCGAAAACTGAAAAAACTGTTCAGTAAAAGCGCCCTTCCGGTTTACTAATTTTCTTGAAACTGAATTTCAGCCAACTATTTATTTCTAATTAATTATGTTTGGATGATAGAATTGTATAACCAACTGTGATAGCACTTTAGAGAAAAACATAACCCTTGAAAGTATTTTCCCAAAGAAATGTTTCAAATAAAAGTTTTAGGTCTTTGCATGCTTAATTTATATAAGAAGTTTAAAAAAAAATCGTTGAAGCCATTTTTTGAAAAAATTGCGAAAAAAAGAATAAATCATTTAATAAAGTGGTAAAGTAAACGCACTTCCGGTTATCCAATTTTTTTCCAAACTCGGTATTTCAACAACATATTTAATTCTAATTAACATTGTTTAGATGGCAGAACTGTCTAATAAACTGAAATAGCACTTTAGATGGAAACCTAACCCCACCCCTTCACCAAAAGTGACCTTCATTGCATTTTCCCGGGAGAAATATTACAAATAAAAGTTGTAGCTCTTTAAATATGTGGTTGATATTTCAAGTTTAAAGAAAATCGTCGGAGCCATTTTTGAGAAAATCGCAAAAAAGTAAAAAATCTAACTAGTAAAGTGGTACTTCCGGTTGAGAAATTTTGACAGATAACGTAGTGTCAGATCTCATAGTGATATCTAAACGGAATATCAAGTTTCAACTTTCTACAGTTTTTCGTTTCTGAGCTATGCTGTTCACATATATACATACATACATACACACATACACACACACACACGGACACACACACAGACCATTTGCTGAAAACCACTTTTTTGGACTCAGGGGACCTCAAAACCGATATTTCCGGTGAAAACTCGATATCGAAAATTTGACACGATTACAATACTTCCTCTTACTTAGGAGTAAGAGAAAGTAAAATACATATAAATCATTCAAAGACATATAAATTTACCAGCATCTCATCAAACAATAATTCTACTATGAATGTAAGTAAATTAATGCGAACAGAATAAGGTCCTTTAAAAAAAAAAAAAATAGCTTAATTAATATTAATGTCTAAGATAATGGAGCTGAAATATTTTTTTAATTATGAAGAATGGAAATTTTTTGTTCAGATTTACGTTTTTATTTTAATAAAAGTAATAAAAAAAATAAAATTTAATGCATAATTAATGTTTTACATTAAAACTCCATTTTATAAACGTAAATGACAATATCGTTTTGCCTAAAACATTTTAATATGCCCAATAATTTATTAAAAATAGGGGAGTGTGAGGCTTGTTGTTACAAATTTCATTAACATTTTCTAATTGCTGTATGTTGCTTTCAAAATTGCTGAAAATTGATTAATTTGTAATCACATTTATTTCTCTACTAATTATATATTTTTTTGAGATTTTTCAAAATGAAGTAACATTTAAATAATTTAAATACTATTAAAATGCGCATACCGTAACAACGTGCCCTTCGTTGGGACTTGTTATAACATGCGGAGGTTAAGTTGTTACAATGTATAAAATACATGTATGGGCGTTTACTTTGAGGAAATAAAACTGAATGTTCAATAAACAAATTATCAGATCTTTATTTTAATAATAACAGCAGCTTGATTATGATCTAAACATGGATTATTACAGACTTAAATGCTTGAACATTCATTCTCTTTGTATTCACGATCACTATCCATCTCTGAGTCCGAGTTACAATTGTGAAAAATATATCTAGGGTCATTTTTAACACATTTTGAATGGCCCCGGCATCTTTTGCACTGCATGCATTTAACCCAAATTTTCACCACCTTTTGACTAGACCTTTAGACCATGGTTTTAGACATTTCAGGCACAGCCAGTCCTCATCTTTTTCGCCGGAACTTGGTGATAGCAAATTATTTTTTTTTTTTTTTTTATTCTTGTTCGCAACTTTGGAGACACAGATTTTCTTTTTGTTAGAATTTCCAACTTCTCATTTTTTTGTTTTGTTGTTTTTGGCTTCATTTCTTTTAAGACCTGTCGAGATTTGATTTAAGATATGAAGTAGGGCAAGTTGTTACACTGTTACAACATGCTCCAACCAAGTGTAACAACTAACCCCACTGACGCTATTTCACTAATTAATCCGTAAACAGATAGGTCAAAGAATACTAACGCAAGCATATTGGATTGAAATTATTGTTAAGGATGTATGAATTAACAGCATAAGTATGCAAGCCTTACCTTTAATAGTTTTCTGATCACAGCTTTCGGTTTCAATAATAAAATGTAACTTTCACTATGATATTTCGAGGAAACTCACATAGTGCCGCCATATGCAACAGAATCTTAGCGGGATTTGGTTACAACAAACAACACTCACATATCTCTCAACTTTGATCACTTAGGAAATGCTTCGCTCAGCCGATTTTTTTTTAAATTACACTATAAGGACATGCCCCTGTAACAACAAGCCCCACCCCTCTATTTTAGTTATTGCTGAAAGAGAAAGTATTCGTGTTAAAGTTTTGAAATTTAATTTTTATCGAAATATTGTTTTGAAGAACTTCCTTTTTCAGAATGAAAAAGAGGGTAATATATGCAATATGCGTGATTCTGGGTGGTCTTAGAAATATCCATTTGTCGCTGCTATCATCTCTTCATTTGACTCAAAACGTTTTCCAGCCACAAATTTCTTAAGGTTTGGGAATTGATGAAAATCAGAGAAAGCTAAATCTGGCAAAAAGGAGGATATTCCAACAATTCATACTTTAAATCTCTCAATTTTCCAATTGCCAAAGCCCCTTTGCGGGCGGGTGTATTGTCCTGGTGAATTGATTGACCCTTTGGCAGATAATCAATTAAAGAATCCTTTTGGTAAACACTAGCCATAACCTTTCCAACTGATTCAATTGTCTTTAACCATCGTAACAACTCGGCGCAGAAAATCGATTGGATTCATTTTCAAACGGCACAAACATTGTTGAGAAACTCGATTCCTCATTTGTTTGTGATCAGCATTTAACAAATGCCGGCACCCACTTGCATAAAGCATTTTCACACTGAGTTCTTCGTGTAAAATGTGTCGTACCCTTTCTTCTGAGATACCTGTATCCTTAACTATTTCATTCACCTTAAGTGTCGACGTTCTAGAACCATATTGTGTACCTTCTCGATATTTTCTTCGGTAGTTGCAGTTTTTGGGTGACCTTCAGATAGATCATATCGATGTACGGCCACGTTTATACTCACTTGCTCATTTTTTTTACAGTTGATAACAAAGGTGCAGGCTACTTATATACTTTGACCAAATTTGGATGAATTTCTGTTGGCAATAAACCCTCCAAAACGAAGAATTTCGCGTAATGGAACGGTATTCAAGTATATTCATTTTCTCAAAAATAGACAACAGTTTACTTTAAACAGTCGTATAAAACAAACTATTTGTCTGATCGAATTCACATTTGTATATTTACTTTTGCAACAAGTATGCCAACATAACAAAACAGTAATTTCATTTGTAGCAGTGCCATCTATGGGCTAGGCTGAAGATACAACTTTTCACCTTGCACTAGTATACGTATATCGTGAGTATGTCAGCTAAAATGTAAAAATAATGTGACAGTGGAGAAACTACCATCTCTACGCGATTCCACCCACTTTGATCAGTACTGAGGAAATCTCAGAATCACTGGCAATTCAGTCGGCTTGAAAGATTGTTAGGGATGATAGTAAAGGCGTGAGTTTGTACGAATGATTAGAGTAATCATGAGAAAGAGAGAGAGACTTATATTATTTACGATATACTATCTTAGCAAGTTGTTGCACGAAAAATATATGTGGTCGTTATGGAGATGAGTGAGGTTTGTGACATTGTAAGGAGAATAAAGTAGCTGTCGGTATAGTTTGGATTAGAATATCTGAATAGTTGCGTCTTCTTAAAGATCTGGCTGAACCCTTAGTTCCAGTCCTTAAGTCTACATTAGTATTTATTGATATTATAATATCATCTCTTCAACTTCGTCGTTAATTTAGATCGTCTTCCAAGAAATCTTTAAAGAAAAAAAAAATTGAGCACGTTAATTCATTGCTCGTCTTTTATATCTATGTATGTAGGTTCTAAGTGAGAAAGTTTATCTATAAAAAACCTAGGTGTAAGGGGAGAGATTGTTGTTGAAGAAGAAGGAAGACAGGACCCTACCGAAGAGTAATCGGAGAATAATCCACTTTTTTCCCAAGTTTCTATAATATATAGGTGAGTCCTGTAACTTGAGAAGCTGATGAGGATTGGTATTTGTAACTAATATAGCGGTGTCATCTAGATATGAACAAAGTTGTATAGATGGAATTGTAAGCATATCTGATATTGTGGAAGTACGAGACCATGTACCAAGCCGAGTGGTGGTACTCTTGCACTCAATGACGAGAATGGATGTCACTTTTTTCAGATATTTTTCAAAAAAAATTAGATTTTTGGAGTAGTAAAATTAAGCTTCCCTCCACTATGTGGCGTTTCTATATAAACATACAGTACTACCAACAATATGTTGATAATGCTAAAACTTTAAACAATGCAGTAACTTTTGATAACAATGTGTTATCAAAATTACTAGTTTGAAGATGTTCGGTTGATGGAGGCTGCAACTAAACGGACATTTTTACTTTCTCTTACTCCTAGTAAGAGGAAGTATTGTAATCGTGTCAAATTTTCGATATCGAGTTTTCACCGGAAATATCCGTTTTGAGGTCCCCTGAGTCCAAAAAAGTGGTTTTTAGCGAATGGTCTCTGTGTGTGTGTCTATGTGTGTGTGTGTGTGTGTCTGTGTGTGTGTATGTATGTGAACAGCATAGCTCAAAAACGAAAAATCGTAGAAAGTTCAAACTTGATATTACGTTTAGGTATCACCATGGGATCTGACGGTGCGTTATATGTCAATATTCCTCAACCGGAAGTACCACTTTACTAGTTGGTTTTTTTAAGTTTTTGAGATTTTCTCAAAAATGGCTCCGACGATTTTCTTTAAACTTGTTATATCAACTACACATACAAAGAGCTACAACTTTTATTTGAAACATTTCTCCAGGAAAATTCATTTAAGGGCACTTCTGAGGGAGGGGTGGGGTTAGGTTTTTCATCTTAACTGCTGTTTCAGTATATTAGACAATTCTATCATCTAAATAATGTTAATTAGAATTAAATATGTTGTTGAAATTCCGAGTTTGAAAAAAAATAGATAACCGGAAGTGCGTTTTTACTGAAATATAATTTTCAGTTTTCTGGTATTTTCTCGAAAATGGCTCCAACGATTTTCTTTAAACCAGTTTTTTTAACTATACATATAAAGAGCTACAACTTTTATTTGAAACTTTTCCCCTGATAAATTCATTTAAGGGGACTTTTGGGGGAGGGGGGTTATGTTTTTCTTTAAAATGCTATCACAGTTGGATTATACAATTCTGTCATCCAAATTGAAATAACTAGAAATTAATATATGACCCAAATTCCGAGTTTCAAGGAAATTAGTAAACCGGACAGTTTTACTGGACAGTGTTTTCACTTTTCGACGAATTTCATTAAATTTGATACACTAACTATAAAATTTGTCAATTATAATTTTGAGTACTGGAGTAAAAGAAAGTTGTGTGAGTGTTTCACACCAGATTTTTTTTTTTTTTTTAGTTATAATTTTGTTGTCCTATTTTTTTCAAAACATCTTCAACAGTTTTCATTAAACTTGATAAATGAAAACCCCACAGCATACACTGAAGTACCAATTTATGATAAAATAATCTCTCCTAACAAAATAAAGACAACTAAATATTCATTAAAAATTACAAGTTCTGAACAACGTTTGGTTATTAAAGCTATGAGAATCGCATTCAGAAAATCGCGTTGTTTTTTTCGCATCAGATTTGTTTTTCTTTGTTTTCTCTTACTTCAATAAGAGAAAGAATTGGGGTCGTGTCAAATTTTTGAAATTGATTTTTGAGGAAATCCAAACAGGACTGCTTGTACCAAATGGAGAGAGAGAGAGAGCTAAGGCAGAGCCACACGCAAAAAATTCCAATTAAAAACTAAAATTCTGACAATATTCAATATACAAGATTACATGGCATAACGAAAAAAGTGAACAAATTAATGAATAAAATAAATTTCCATAACAATTACAACTCATCAAATATTTTTAATTGAAACAAAAATTCACTCCATTGAAATTATTTAAAGTGATCATTCCGCCACATCCGCACAATCTTTCATCCTAAACAGACACTATACTTGTCCTTAGATAGTTCACTGATCATACACTAGATAGCTCTGTATCAACCACTAAAATAACATTTACTCTTGCAACATTGACGTCACCTACAAATCGATTCCCCAAATAACGAGTTTGATGTAAAGACTCTTTAGACCAACTCGTGTTCACTTCCGTGTGTCCAACAATTTGTTCACTTCTTATAAATCGGATTCTAATAAAAAAATATTTTTATTGCCGTTAATTGTACTGTCTTGTATTTTTTTTTAAATATTTTTAATTTAGATGAATTTTTGGGAATATATATTGGATCATATTTTTTTCTTTTTTTTTAATAACGAGAGTATTTTTCTCTGACTGTTTACATATAAAATACAGATTACTTATAGAAGTTACCTCATCTATAGAGATCGGGGTCATATTTATCTTATAACTTACATATTAACTTCGTACTATTTCAAATGTCCATGTTTTCTATAAGTTTCGTTTTATTTAAAAAGCCCTGGGATGATCTGTATATAAAAAAAAATCTGGTATTAAACAGTCACATTTTTACTCCAGTTTTCAAAATTGAAATTGACAAATTTTATAGTTAGAGTACCAAATTTAATGAAATTCGACGAAAACTGAAAAAAAAACTGTTCAGTAAAAGCGCACTTCCAGATTACTAATTTTTTTTTGGAACTCGCAATTTTGGCCATCCAGTTATTTCTAACTAATTTTTGTTGTGTAAATCAACTATTAAAGCACTTTGAAGAAAAACATAACCCCACCCGGCTCCCAAAAACCCCTTTAAATGACTTTACCGGGAGAAATGTTACAAATAAAAGTTGTAGCTCTTTATATATGTAGTTCACATTCCTAGTTTTAAAAAAATCGTTAGAGCTGTTTTCAAAAAAATAACGGAAAACTGAAAAATAGATTTAATTAAAAACGCGCTTCCGGTCATCCGATTTTTTTTTTTAAACTCGGAATTTCAACAACACATTTAATTCTAATTAATATCATTTAGATGACAGAATTGTATAGTAAATTGAAATAGCATTAAATGAAAACCACTCCTCCAAAAAGTGCCTGCCCTTAAATGAATTTTTCCAGAGAAATGTTTTTAAATAAAAGTTGTAGATTTAAGTATGTATTTGTAGTTGACATACGAAATTTGAAGAAAATCGTCTTAGCCATTTTTTGAGAAAATAGCCAGAAATTAAATAAAAACAAAAAAAACATTCAAAGTGGCACTTCCGGTTGAGGAATTTTGACAGATAACCTACTGTCGGATCCCATGGTGAAACCTAAATTGAATATCAAGTTTGAACTTTCAACGATTTTTCGTTTTTGAGCTATGCTGTTCACACACATTCAAACCATTCTCTAAAAACCCCTTTTTTTGACCCAAGGGACTTCAAAACGGATATTTCTGGTGAATTCTCGATACAGAAACTTTGGTACGTTTACAATAGTTCCTCCTTCTTAGGAGTTAGAGAAAGGAAGGAAGTGTCTGTTTTTCACCTACAAATGGCTTAAGTTATTTTGAATGGGGCAGGATATATGATTCAAAGATGCGGGCTTCTATTAAAAATTAAAAAAAAAAAACTATGAGACCTTTTTGTTTTTGATAACTTCATTTATATCATTATCTTATGATAAAGAACAATTCAAAAAACCCTACATCTTTATAATTGAATTATAAAATAAAATTAGCGGTATTTTGAGAAAATAAAAATGAGTGAAAAACAGCTCCAAACCTGTTTAAAACCCATTAAGTCAATCTGAAGATGAAAGTCACATTGAGATAAACAAATCATTGCCTGCTAAAAATTGAATGCAAATGATATTAACAATATAAAAACACTCTGAAACCAGCAGAGTTTTCATATTCTGTGCCCTAGTATTTACAATGAACTTGTATATGCGATGTTACTGAGAGATTACTGCGACGTTATTAAATGTGAAAGTAAACATTTTCAGTTACAACCGGTTTCGTTTTATTAAAAGCAACAACAGTATCATACAAAAGTACAGTACAAAAAAAAATGCAGATTCTTAAGAGCTTAATCAAAAATAACGGTTACAATTCAAATATAACTGACAAACTGATCATGACAAAGACAAAAAAAAAATAAACTAAATCTTCCAACACTCTATCACTTTGAAAAAGTCTTCTCAACCTCAACTCTTCCAATGCATCCTCTATATACGCTGTAAAAAAAAATGCTAATTACAGAAACGGATAAAATGAAATATACATATAAATGTGTCACAACCTCTAGGAAAAAATTTTAGATAACAATGAAGATAAAGGAAACAAGGTTTTGGAAAGAGTGGAGTTTATATAAGTGCATATGTCAAAGTCTATGCGGGGCAGCAATAAATTGGACAAAGATGTAGAAAGATCAAAGAGAGAATTTACGATCACATTCCTACTTCTATGAATATTTAAATGAAAATCTAACAGAATTAGGACACATATTGGGAATATCTTAAAATGGCTGGAACAATGTGAAATTGTTGAATTTATCAGCAAAATATAAAATTGTTCATTTAGAAACCTTAGATCTTGTGTATGTTTCTCAAAACTGAAAGTAGAGTAGTTAACCGAAATGTAAACTTTGGTTTTTTAACTTTTTTTTCGCTAGGAAATAGCATTTAACAAATTTAAAATTTTTTTATGTTAATAGATATTGTATGTATATACATATTCTCTTTCTCTCTCTTTTTATGTATTTAACAAACAGTCATAATATGATGAGATGAGTGTAAGGAAGTGTTATAATACAGAGATTAATAGCATAATATTCAGAGAGATGTTATGGTTGGTCCCGCAGTGCTGGAAAGCATCAGACATATTTTCCGTGATGTTTTTTTTTGTGGCCATCGACCGGTTTCGGGCATCCACCCATCAACAGGATGTTTTGGTAAAAACAGTGTGATAATATAGACTTGCCCAAAGCAAAGTTGATCACAGAGCATTTAATAGGTTTTAGAAGGAGAGAACTTAGTGAGTTAGGGTTTTGCTAGAAATAATCTAGAATGAATGCTGAACACTGTATAATAAAATAGAGACACAAAACTGTCAGGACTTTACACGTAAATAGAAATTAGAGATTTAGATTGAGTAAAGAGAAGGGTAGTAGTTGGTTGCTGATGCTTTGTAACCGCTGTATAAACTGTTCTAAAAGAAAATTGTAAGACTGTCCCTTGTAGGGCTAGCGCAGCTGTATATATGCAGAGTCTTCCACTTTAGTCTGGCCTAAGTAGCGAGTGAGATCCTCAGTTTTGCCTCTCTCTCTCTCTCTCTCTCTCTCTCCCTGCTTTGAATTCCCATCTTCGGATCCTATTACAGAGCAAAGAGCGATATCAACTAAATTTACCCTGGGCAAGACTATGTTTTAACAAAACGTACTGATGATGGGCGAACGCCCGAAACCGGTCGACAACCACAGAAAGAGGCAGTTATCACTGAAAATATCTCTGGTAATATTCAGAAATGTTTATTGTGTTATATAAAATATTTGTCTTTACAATATTTGTAATAAAGATTTTATTATTTTTTATTTTATTATATATATATATATGGCTTTGAGAAATATTGTACTGGCTGTCACTAGATGGTAACATTAAAGGACAGAGATATTTGGTTTTCTGTTAGTAAGTTGCAAGTTGTTTCATGTTGTCAAAGTGAAAAAGATGGATTTCTGTGTGTTATTGTTTACCATTATGTGATAGATGTCAGAATTATAGAAATTATATCTATTTTATTTGAGAGAAAATGCACATTCGCTGGCAAAAAGGGTACACACAGGTAGAAGACTACAGTTACAGAAAGAGTTTAAAGGACCTGGTTAGCTTTGTCTTTTAGAGATCACAAAACTTTGTTAGCATTGTCTACCCGTTTTTCTCACAGAGGCAGATTTGAACAAACAATTAGAAGGCATACTTTCAGGACAGTCTGAAACAGACACGAACCAGAACACTTGTACCAATAAGCATCAGTGCCAGTTATAAGTTAAAACATAAAAGTTTTGCACTTAATCTATATAAATAATTGATTTATAAACATAATTACTATGTTATTGAAAAGCATTTAAATTTCTTTAATGTTAATATATTTAATTTAATCTACCAGTGTTTTCTTTAATATTTCTTTCTCTTCTCTTTGAACATACACACAAGCCCTTTACTAAACCGCTTACGCCACAAGTTACCACTACACTAGAACACACACCAATTACATTTCAATTAATTATTACTTCAATAGGATCAAAGTTTTCTGTTGTATGTTTTGTTTTGTATAATTACGTTCATTAAAATAAGTAGAACACAATTAGTTTTGAAATAAACAAAATAATTTTGTTATTAGATAAAACTTATTAGTTTATGCCCCAATATTACTATATATATATATATTACCATATATAATGTATTGCTATTGTATCATTTACCCGATGTTGCTTTCAATAAAGCGAAAACGATCGTAACTGAAATAATTATCTTTTCATTTAACAACTTAGTACTCAGAAACGTCAAATATACAATTTCATTGCAAAATTGTATTGGGGGTCAATATTTATATTTTAAAATTAAATTAAATCAACACTGCTGCACCCACCCAGTTTATAAATTTGACGTTGTTATGAAAAATTAAACGTGCCCGTCCCGTGTCAACTTAGTATTCATATTTCGAATTAATTTACTGTTTATACTTCACAAAAATAACAACCCCACCAAATCCCCTTGCTGTTTGCATAACAAATTGATTTAAAATTTTATTTACAGCAACTTTTTTCCTCATAAAGGATTGATTGCGTGGGGAGGGAAAGGTGAAATTTTTATTGCATTTTTGAATTTTTCAAATTTCAAATGATTATTATATTGATTATATCTGTAATTAAGTGACTCTATATACTTAGGGATTCTATCCATATTTTGGAAAATTAATTAGTTTGTAGAAAATTATATATCTTGATTCTGGAAATTTATTTTCTCAAAGATGCTTTACGGAAAAATGACCAAATTTAATACCCTATTTTTTATTTAGATTAATTAACTATAATCCTCCATTTGTTTATTTTTATAAATAGTACGATAGTATATCAAATTCTGATTGTACAAATGTAATTAGTGTTTTTAGTACTGCTGAATATGGCCAGATGCTGGATTCAGTGTTAAAACCAAGAGAAATAGTCTCTAATTTGTTGTTAGTATTATTATTATTAGAACACGGTGTTTCCGAGTTCCAATCCAGGAAGGCTCCCTTACATTTTCTCGCTATAGGAGTTTCTACAGCTCACTGTTCGGTGATAGCCAGAGAATTGATAGAATATTGCCCAGTAGTGTACCGAAAAGACTCCGGTTGTCATACATGCTGAAATGTGTATTGGAGAGATATCTGTTTGTAGTGTAGCACGAGCGGTGTTGCAAGGGGCTTGTGAGTGTATATATGTATGTTTAAAAGAAGTGAGAAGTATTGACATATAAAGAAGAAATCACCTCTAAATTAAAATAAATATCATCAGACACATTTTCCATAGTAGCCTGCTTCATTTTGTGGTCATCG
Source organism: Triatoma infestans (assembly GCA_011037195.1). Taxonomy (NCBI): domain Eukaryota; kingdom Metazoa; phylum Arthropoda; class Insecta; order Hemiptera; family Reduviidae; genus Triatoma; species Triatoma infestans. The sequence goes on along the minus strand of JAAEAF010005751.1, from coordinate 18,757 downwards.
ACCGGTTTCGGGCGTTTGCCCATCTTCAGAATGCGTTTTTCAGACAGTGTGACAACACAGACTTGCACAGACTTTACACACTGACCGGTGTTTTTAACTGTTATGTGTAAACTAAATTTGCTCGGTGCTAACCGGTCGATGACCACAAAATGAAGCAGTCTACCACGGAAAATGTCTCTGATGCTTTCCAGCTCCGCGAAACCAACCACCACAACAAATAAAATAAATATATTATCTTTAAAGAAATTTAAATACTTTCAATATCACAATAACATGCTTGTAGATATATAGAATCAATTATTTATCTAGATTGATTGAAATTCAAATATAAAACACTATAACTGGCACTGAAGTTAAGCGAGTGACTTCTGAGACAAACGTTACTGGTTAAATTCTGCAAGACAACTGGTCAAAGAATGCTCTTCTTGGTAGCCTTTTCATAGTTTTTTTCTAGAAGCGGTAAAAGATAGTACTGGCTGAGTTCTCTGACCTCTCTTCTAACGGTTGTCTTGTTACTGGATTTTTACTCTAACAGTTCTAGTTCCATTTCATCAAACTAATACGTATACACTTTATTTAAAGTTAAAATTCACTAAAATATTTTGCCAAAATGATTTCAATTTTTCCCATTTGCTTCTTCCACTACAATGCTGATGCATCTTTAAGAAAAAAAATCTATCAATTTTCTTGGAGAAATATGTCAGGTAAAAGAAGCCTGCACACGTTCAGTTAATTCAGACGTTGTTGACTTTCAAACAGTTGTAATGGAAATAAGAGGTAGAATTGGCGATTCATGCCACCGATTCCAATGTTTTCTGCATCTAGCGCACAATAGCGCCTCATATGCTATGTAGTGCATAACTGACCTTATCTTCATGGCTATGAGAATGAAGCTCTCAATTGGACTGCTAGATTGTAAGCATCAAGAAATATTTGATGGAAATTTCTATCTCCAGAAAATTTTGGAGTTTCGCCAAATTAGAAGAATTTAATCAATCTTAAACGCTACCGTACAATTCATGCTCGCCTCACAACGCTACTTTTTACTTATTCCCCTTACCAATAAAAATGGATATATAAATTGTGAGTAAGAGTCAGACACGACTCTGAAGGGAGCAATAATGATTAAGTCAATCAATATTGAAAGGTTCACCATGTTTTAGTCATGCTAGCTAATCTTTCGGTAGACCAAATAATAATTCAAACTGGTCATATCTGTTTTCAGTATTCCACTCTCTTCAGTCAAATCAGCGAACGTTATCATTCTACATCATGTTACCAGCATTATCTCTCTTTGCTGTACACTCCATTTTCTCTTCTCTCTTTATTCAGTAATTTTGCATTAATTTTGATTGTCCAAGTTCTCAAAACTTACGATTCTCAGACGCTTTATTATACTTTAAAACAAAAATAGAAATAGATAAACACATCTCTCATTATAAGCATTGCACCATAATGAGATTACATTACTTATATATCTCAGAGAAGTTATCAAAATAGTGAAACTGCCAAAAGCATTCCTTGCCTAAACTATAAGCCTTATCTGGCAGGTCAGTTTAGTATGACCATTGTCTGGCTGTGTTGCTACTACACCCACATAACATTGGGTGGGTTAACATTCTGACCTATTCCATTGCTGTCCTCTGTAATATATGTTACTGTGAACAATTATCTTCTAGTTCTTTGGCTTATGTTCACCAACCATGTAATACATAAATCTGTTGGATATATTTAATTTTTTTTTTTAAATCCATATCTCATCCAATAATACACAACTCTCAAAATGATGGATTTAAATTATTTTGAGGTTTTAAGTTAAGAATTATGATTTTATGGACACTGACGAGGGGTTGTGAGGGTCCATTCATGGAAGTAATAAACTTACAGATAAATCAGGCTTTTCTTGTTAAATAATTCAATTGGCTTCCCATTTTGATTTTTTAATTTTAAAACATTAAATTTTGTAAATATCAATTCTTTAAGAATTATTTCCTGAAATTTTATTTGATTATATAATAATCGCTTTGAAACAATCTATAATAAATTTGATACCACTTAATTATATTCGACTTAATTATATACGACTTAAATTTGATTCGACTTAATTTGATATAATTCTTGTGAACCAAATTGCTTATCTGAATCATCTCATTTCAAATAAAATATTTCATCTGAAGCATTTACACAACTTTCTCTTTACTCTAATTAATAGAATTTAATAATAATAATAAAAAAAAAAAAATTCCTTAAAATTGCAACATTACTATGTTTAGTTAGGCTAGTCATAAAAATAGTGGTGGGGATTTCACTTGTACAGCTGAGTAGGCTTATGTGGAGCGTTCTAGGTTAAAACTAAGAAAGCTTGTGCAAATTTAATTTTAAAGTAACTAAGAATCTTAGGCGCTAATGACCATGGCAGTCGATGCGCCGGGAAAAAAAAGGAAAAGGAAAAAACTGAGAATCTTCCAATATCCCTCACAAATCATTTTCAATTTCGGAAAAATGTTTCAAATAAAAGTGAACCTGTTTGGAAGCATTCCAAAATTGAAGAAAATCAGTGAAACCATTTTCAAAAAAATGTCAAAACTCTTAAAAATCGCTTCTATAAAAGTGCACTTCCCTTGAACTGATATTATTGAGGATAGACCATTTACTCCTGGAAGCCAGTTGTTATTTACTCCGTCTAACACAACATCAGCTACATTCAAGTGGAGGCAGCAGTAGTGGAGTATCTAGTGGCTATACTGCTAATGGAACGAATAACAATAATCAAGAGGCTGGACGACTCAATGATCGTCTTTCATATCCCCAGCAATATTTCTGTTCGGGACGAAGAGATCTGAGAGGGGAGCAGTGTAACGCAGCCACTAGTGCCATCTAGGAGAAAAAGCAGGCACCTCAAGTTCTCCTAGTGGTCGCTGGGAAGCGCTCTAGGTTTTTCTAAAACGTTCCATGCGGTCTACCGCGCCTAGAATGTTCTAGAACCTTCCAGACCCTTCTCCGTGGGGAGGGGGGTATAAATAGGCAAAGAACAACTCGAGTGAGACCAGCCTTGTTACAAACGGAGTGTGTGTTTGTAAAAAGTGAAAAAAACTTTAACTAAGAGAACTTTTGTTGGTTTAATCAGTGTATTTAAATGCTTTATTTTTAATTTATTATGTTAAACAATAAATTGGTGTCAGAGACACATTTTCCGTAGTAGCCTACTTCATTTTGTGGTCATCGACCGGTTTCGGGCGTTCGCCCATCTTCAGAATGCGTTTGTTAGACGGTGTGATAACACAGACTTGAACAGAGCAAATTCAGTTTATACGGAGTGGAAATACGGAGTGTATAAACTGAATATTCTCTAACTGAATTTAAATAGCTTTATAATATCACAGCGATTAAGTATAAATCAATTAATTAATCTAGATTAAATGCTAAACTTATGTTTTAACTTATAACTGGCACTGATTTGAAGAGGGCGATTCCTGAAGTGTTCTGGCTTTGGAAGTAGAATTACGACTGTATGGTTTGAAGGCTGAGTTAAGACTGTCTTCTCTTTTCTCTTTTAAAGCTAATGTTTGACTCTCTTCTTTGGAATTGCTCTCTCTCTCGCGGGGGAATTCTCTTATACAAAAGAGTTACCCTAACGGGATTTAGTGCCTTTGTTTTCTTAATAGCAATGACCAGATTTAATATACCTGGTTCTAAAATACACACTTCTTGAAGGTAAATTCACAGCACTAGAATAATTATAAAATATTAACAAAAATACAATTTTGGATACTATAAAATATTCAGAAACTTTAAACTATTATTTTTCGATTTTGTCCTTCCACTACATATTTTTATATAAGAAGTGATTGTTCAAATAAGAATGACTTAGATGTCGTTCACCCCTGCAGAATATTTTGTAATCTAATCTGGAGGTTGCATGTAACAATAGTAAGACAGATTGTTATTCTAATATGATAGATATCACAGTTGATAGCATTGATTACTACGACCCTGGTGGGTGGTGAAGTTGTTTGCGTCCGAGATTGTTCTCATGTGGCCCTCTGGATAACCACCTAAACGAACATCACGCCAGCACAGCCTATTTATACTCGGCCACGGGAATGTTGAATGGCTGAATAACGGAAGTGATGAGGTAGGAAAAAATACTACATCCCTTTATGATAAACACAAATCTAAAAAAAAAAAAAAAAAAAAAAATAAATCTGGTGTGAATCACTCATACGACTGTTTCTCACTTTAACTTATAAAATATAATTAACATTAAATTGATAATATTAATTAAATTTTCTAAACAATTGCAACGTTTACAATGTTTAATTGGGCTGGACATAAAAAAAAAAATATGTGGTAGAGGTTATACTTGTATACCGAAGCTGATTTGAATGAAGCACTCAGTTTAAAAACCAACAAAGTTTGTCCAGTTTAATTTTAAACCCAACTGATCAAACTAAGACATAGAATTTTTTGAAAAATGTTTCATACAAAAAAGATATGTCTTTATCTATGCAGTCAGCATTGCAAGTTTAAAGAAAATCATTGCAGGCGTACCTAAAAACTCAAAAACCTATTCTGAATGATGCTCGTCCGGTTAACCATTTATCTTTTATGAATAGTTCTAATGTATATTAATGTTATTTAGGTGGTAATAACCAAGCACTGAAGTAATAATTTAGAGAAAATTATAATGCTGTCGTTCCCTCAGAATCACCCCCCCCCCCAAAAATCAATATTCCTAGGAAAATATTTAAAATAAAAGGGATTGGTATTTGTGAGTGTGTAGATAGTACACAAAGTTTGAAGAAAATCGTTGGTGATTCAGGAGAAAAACGTGAAAAACCATTAAAAAAATTAAAAAAAATTGATAGATTTTATACATAACCTTTGCGTCTGATAAGGTGGTATTATCAAAACGGAATATCAAGTTTGAACTTCCTGTGATCAAGTTTGAGATACTGTGTTCACACATACACACACACACACACACACACACACACACACACACACAGACCATTCGCAAAATACATTTTTTCGCAATCACGGAATCACAAAACATAATATTTTCGGTGAAAACTCAATATCGAAAATTTGACACAATCACAATACTCGATTTTCTTGAAAAAGTATGAAAATAGAATTTTTTTTTTAACTTACGCCACTTAGTACCCCATCCTCAAATCATATCTTGCCGATCGCCATTTCACGGTTTCCAAGGAATCTCATTTTCTCCCATATTTCCTATTCACGCTGGCGTTCCACAAGGAAGAATACTCGCTCCCCTTCTTTACACAGTATATACTGCTGACCTCCCACTACATTCTGATACGGTCACCTTCACCTTCGCCGATGATACGGCCATCCTATCCCCTCATAATGATCCCGTCATGTCAGCTAGACAACTTCAATCGTCTTCAACATCCTTAACCGCTTCGAAAGCGGAGAATAAAGGTGAATCAACTCAAATCTAATTACATAGTCTTCACATTAAATCGAAACACCCTTTCTCCTATATATTTCAACCATATTCCTCGTCACAAAAGTTCGTTACCTTGGTCTCAATCTTGACAAACGACTATCCTCGAATCCACATACTCGAATAAAAAGAACTGAACTGAATAACAGATACAAAATACTGAAAAAACTTCTAGACATACGTTCGAAACTTACATTACATAACAAACGACAACTATATTACTCTCTATTAGCCCCTATTTGGACTTAGGGAATCGAACTATTTGGGACAGCCAGACATTCAAACCTTTACCGCATTCAATCCCTACAGTCGAAAACCCTTCGCACTATAGTCAATGCTCCCTTCTACGTTTCCAATCACACCATCTATAACGACCTAAAAATTCTCTTCGTTTCTGCGATAGCCAACTCCCGTTATCTAAAGTTCCATTCCCAACTATCCTCTCATTGAAATTCACTTACCCAAGCGCTCTCAACCACAACTCTCCCCTCTAACCCATCACGACGACTGAAGCGTCGATGGCCTCGCGATCATCTGCTTACGTAATCGGCTATCTTGTAGGACAGTTGTGAGACTCCATTCTTAATGGTTTGTTATGTAGATCAGGTCGCGTGCCGCGGCCTTCAGCAAATCGCACATTATCTATTTTACTTGTTGCATGTAAATTGTGCAGTTGTAAAAAAAAAAAAAAAACTAACGCCATCATTAGTCGCTGCCCTTCAGCCATTCAACTTTGGGCTTTACAATGCAATACCGATCTCTCGGTAGCAAATTAGTAAAATTATTCCTCACGTCCGCTAAGCGAGGACATACGTGTTGAAATCATAGTTTTCCCTCCACACAAGACTCAATAGAGGACAGGATTCAATAGAGACGGGCCTGTGAAATAGTTGTGTCTGTCCAGTTAGCAAGCGGAAGCAAGCCACTCCGATTCTTCTCGGTAAATTGAGACGAATATATCCTCTTGGAACGACAAGTGCCTGACATTGCTTCCCCTCTGTACATCCGTGGGTGTCAGTTTGAAGGTATTCATTAGGACAGGCGTGTCCGGTTGAACCATTTTCTTTGCTAAATACACTGCCCTTTTCAGAGTGGGCATTTCTGAATATGCCGCAGTGTTCTGGTGTCCATTGAAAGACAATGGTCTTACCGGATCTTTCAGGTGCGTCTTTGCTACTTTGCACTGTGACACAATACAACCATCTGAACTTTCTCTACTAGCCACGGCAAATAACGCAGCTCGGGAATCCACAAAAATCAATTTACGTGCCAAGGCCTCTGTATCACTTTATTTACTGCTAAAAGTATTGCTATCAAAGCTATCAAACCACTTACTAAGAGAATATTATTATTATTTTTTTTTTTTTTTTTTTTTTTTTTTTGGCGCATCGACTGCCATGGTCATTAGCGCCTCCACTCGTTTATGCTTTCTCGTTCTATGGCCACTCGAGCTGGGATGGCACAGGTTAACCTGTGTGGCTTCCACACACAACACCTTGCTCAGCAAGGCAGGGTGGAGCCACAGGTATTCGAGGATCTACCCACACATCCCCTCTTATATCATCGATCTAGTCGACGAGGAGGAGTGTGGGTTTATTGTTTGTGCCATCCCTTATTTTATTAATAACTTTTAATCAATTTTATTAATAACTGGGGTCGACTCTAATGTAACAAAAATTACTATTTATTCATTAAGCTATATATAATAAAGGTGTTTATTAAGAGTATTATTTACAAAATAAATTGCTATCTTTAATTAATAATTAATTATAATACAATAATATCGTGGAAGAGGCTATTTACTGTACAACATGGATGTGCAGTACTTTAAACTAATGTTCCTGCACATCTTAAAATGATCAAAATTAAGTCTAACTTAAAGCTATGGGGTTGAAATACTTTTATAAATTTTCTTTCAACCCCTGATAAAAGAAAACCTACTCTAAACATTCATGCCAGCACTCTCGCCAATAAATACTTTCATACTACTAAAATAAAAACATTCATGCTAATAAATACTTTCTCGCCAATAAATACATTCAGACTAATAAAACACATTCACGCTTATAAATACATTTTCTCAAATAAATACATTCATGCTAATGATTCATTCATACTATGCATTCACACAAGGGGAAAGTACTCGATATTCCTTTCCCCTTTATAATAAATAAACTAACCTAATTGGGTGAAGTACTCAATATTCCTTCACCCAGATTCACTTAATCTAAGTACTAACCTAAATTCTATTATATACATTTATAGATCTTAAATAAGCAAATAGCCGCCTTGTGTAAGGAGAACCCTCGTGTAAAATAGCGCGCTTGTCATATGGCAGGCCTGCTTCTTCCCGTTGTGTACGCAGAGCCTGACATCCTACCAACACATGTGCCACCGTCAGCCTTTCTCGGCATCGAGGGCACCTCGGTCTTCTTTCACCAATAAGGAGGTGCCCATGTGTCACACGGGTGTGACCAATCCTTAGCCTCGTAAGTATAACTGATTCATGCCGCGGGTAAGTCTCGACTGTAGCATTTCGCACACATGGCTTAATTTCTTTTAATTTTTCATTTGTTCTGTCCCACTGACTTTGCCATTTTTTATTTATAACATTTTTCATGAAAATTTGTAAGTCAGTGGGACGCACAGGTGTGACAACTTCAGTATAAGTAGAGGCAGCTCGTTTGGCTGCCTCGTCCGCCTTTTCGTTACCGGACACACCAATGTGGCCCGGCACCCAGGCGAACGTCACCCTTTGACCATGTGCGCTTAGTTGAAACAGCAAATTGTATAACTTTATGACCATTGGGTCTGTCGAGAATTTATCCCGGAGAGCCATTAATACGCTTAATGAGTCCGCCAATATTAGTGACTTATTATATCTTTTTTCTTTTATCAAGTTTATGGCCTGGCAAATTGCGAACATCTCTGCTGTGTACACGGTTGCATACTGAGGGAGTGTCCAACTCAGGGTAACTCCCTCCGTGTACACGGCGCTACCCACGCCGTCGCCTATCTTCGACCCATCTGTAAAGATAGGTCGGAAATCGTTATAGAAGTTTAACAGTTGTAATAAGTTTTGTCTATAGACGACGGATGGTGTTTCTTCTTTTTTGTATATTGCCAGGTCCATGCGAACGCTTGCGGAAGGTAATAACCAGGGAGGTGTGAGAGCAAAGCCCCAACCCTCCACTGGCCCAAACTCGATTCCCTCCGCTTCTAACATTTCTAGAGCTCGGACCCCGAGAGGTCGCGTCCGCGAACGTTGATGGCGGAATTCTTGTTCATGTGGGCTCTCGAATATGGTGTGAAATAACGGATGAAAACGCTTTCCCCATATTCCGGCGATGTAGGTCAGGGTAAGCTGTTCTCTTCTAAGCTGAGGTGGTAGCATCCCCGACTCTACATAGAGGCTCTGTAAAGGACTGGTTCGGAAGGCGCCTGTGAATAACCTAATACCTTCATTGTAAATTCTATCTAATAACTTCAGGCGTGACTTGCGCGCTGAGCTATATATTGGCGCTCCATATTCCAGTTTGGAGCGAGTAAGTGCGATGAAGATACGCTTTAAGATCTCCCGCTCCGCACCCCATTTATAGCTGCCAAGAAATTTTAAAATATCGAGGGTTCTCCTTGCTTTCTTACATGTATAGTCTATATGATCCTGCCAGGTTAACTTAGTATCGAATATGAGGCCCAGGAATCGGATGCTTTCCTTATACTGAATTGGTGTGCCATCCAGAAACAAATTGGGGGGGCTATGCTCATGCCTCAACCGGCAAAAGTGTAGGCACACCGTCTTTGTCCTAGAGAATTTAAATCCGTTCCTAGAAGCCTCATCAGCCACTCTGTCTATTGCCTGTTGTAAGGTTTCTTTGACCTCGCAGAGATCAGCCCCTGATAAATAAAGTGCGAGGTCATCAACATATAAAGATACTTGGAGTGGGTCACCTACAACTTCGGCTAGACAATTAACCGCCATCGTGAATAAAGTAACACTCAGTACCGACCCTTGAGGTATTCCATTCTCAAGATGATGTGGGTCCGAAAGGACCGACCCCAGTCGCACTCGGAACCTTCGTGACTCTAAAAAGCCACGGAGGAACCTCGGCAGTTTCCCTCTCAACCCCCATTCGTGACACTTCCGCAGAATCGCATATTTCCACGTTGTATCGTAAGCCTTCTCAAGATCGAAGAACACGGCCAGCACATGCTCTCTACGCATAAATGCATTTTGCACATAGATCTCGAGACGACTCATCTGATCCAACGTGGAACGATATCTGCGGAATCCCGCTTGATGCTGGCTGTAAAATCCTCTTGTTTCTAGTACATATATTAATCTATAATTGATTATAGATTCGAGGACCTTACTCAAGCAGGTGGTCAACGAAATAGGTCTGTAACTAGAGGGATCACTAGGGTCTTTTCCTTCTTTGGGGATCGGTACAATCACTGCTTCCCGCCAACCATCAGGGTATTGACCGGTCTCCCATATGCTGTTGTACAGCCTAAGAAGGCTTTCCTTTCCAATAGCGTTCATATTTTTAATCATGGCATATGGGATTCCATCCACCCCTGGAGAAGTATCTTTGCATGTTTTTAAAACATTTTCTAATTCTTGAATTGTCAGCGGTTCATTATAAGCTTCATTGATAGCGGTTTCAAAGTCGAGTGTTTGTCTCTCCACGTCACCTTTTCGCCGGAGGAATTCGGCCGAGTAACCTTGTGTACTAGAAACTTGAGAAAAATGTCTGGCAAAGGCCTCAGCCACGTCTCTCGGCTCAGTGACGACGACATCGTTAATTATTAGAGCTGGTATCGACGGGATTCTGCGCCCACCAGAGAGGGATCTTACCTTATCCCACACCTCCTTTAACGTCGTAGATGTAGAAATCTTTGACACATAGGAGGTGAGGGTTACCTTTTTTGCTTCTTTGATTATAAGCTTCTCTCTGGCTCTAAGTCTTTTAAATTTTATTAAATTCTCCTCCGTCGGATACCTTTTAAATTTATTCAGGGCCTGCTTTTTTGCCACATTGGCTGCTTTGCACTCCGGAGTCCACCAGGGGACGGGTTGTCTTGCGATTTTCCCGCCAACCCTAGGTATGGTACTGCCGGCTGCATGAATCAACGCCTTTGTGAATGTACTTGCATCGTGGGTGACATTTCCTGTAGGGGTAGGTGTCACCACTTTGGCGGCATAAGCAGGCCAATTTGCCCTTTTGATGTCGTATCTCCAAGGTATGATATAATCTGACCTGGAGATGGAGGTCGATACTAAGATTGGAAAATGATCACTATGGTATAGTTCATCTAGCGTGGTCCATTCAAAGCGAACTGCAATGGTGGGTGATGCCATACTCAGGTCAATTGCACTGAAGTCACCCGAGTGTGCATTAAAATGTGTTGCTTCACCACTGTTGAGGAGCGTCATATTAGCGTTGTCTATAATCTCCTCAAGAGTTCTGCCTCGAGCATCAGTTCTAACTGACCCCCACCAGGTGTTGTGACTGTTGAAGTCTCCCATCAACAACACCGGGGCAGGGAGCTGCGAGAGCAGATTCTCCAGATCACCCCTCCGCCAGAAGATATCCGGCAGGTATATACTGACTAACGTGATCTGCAGTGGTGTGGCTAGGCGCACGGCAACAGCTTGTAGGTTAGTTTCCAGGGTTAGCCGTCTGCTGGAGATATTATCCCGTACACAGACGGCCACACCACCGTGCGCCCTCCCACCTGGGGCAGGTTGTACCTCTTTGCTATATACGATATACCCAGGGATTCTCAAAAATTGCCCTGGACGAATCTTTGTTTCCTGGAGGCACAACCCAAAAGGACGTTGTTCCGCCACCATTCGGCGTAGTCCTTCTATATTACTCGTGTAGCCCCGCATATTCCATTGAAGAATGGACTCACACATATATATATTTGAAGATAGTACCTGGCAGAATCTTTCTAATACCTAATGAAAGCATATTTACAAGTGTTATTGTATTATTTTTGACATTACTTAAAGTGTTACATGTATTCATTAGTACATAGTGTATGAGATATGGATGCTGAATCATAAGAATCGTCTGTTTAATCAGTGGCACAATTTTTCCTGGGTTTACCCTTGGGCCAACCCTTCTTTCTTCGTCTGGGAGGTTGATCTGATGTATTCCCTCCCTCCGATTCTGAGGCTTCAATGTCCGTTCCCATTTGCAGCCATTGCTGTTTTGGAGAGCGGACACTGTCGCCGGAGGACGTTTGAAGGTCCTTCGTAATTTTTACCCTTCTCCTTATTGGGAAGGATGATGGCAATAAAAATGTGGGTTCTTTCCTCCTAGGAGAGCGTTTTGGTGGGCTCACCACCTTCCACTCCCCTTCGGAGGGGGCCATTTGCTTAGGTGGAATTAATCCCACCATTGTGCCACACCCACTGGTTGTGGGAGTGGTTATTGGCAGCCTTTCGGCTACCAGAATCCCCAAAGGGGGATCTTGTTTTGGTGGCGGGATTTCTCCCACCTTTATAGTAGTTCCCCTTATGGCAGGGGAGGAATTGGGTGGTGGGATTTCTCCCACCTTTATAGTAGTTCCCCTTATGGCAGGGGAGAAATTGGGTGGCGGGATTTCTCCCACCTTAACGATGGTTCCCCTTAAAGAGGGGGAAGAACCTCTAATTGTTTGCCCTTGAATCTGGGCAGGGGCTAGACATTGTGCCACTGAAGTGGGTGCCCTCAATTTTTCTGCAAAGGTAACTTCTTTGGAAACGTAGGATTTACTTTCAACAATTGCCTTAGCCTCATGGTAGGGCAATTGTTGTAGTGTCTTAACTTTCTGTATTTCTTTTTCCTTCACTAGAGTCGGGCACCCCGAGGATCTGGCAGTATGGTCTCCGCCACAGTTTACACATATTATTGGCGGTGTACACTCTCCTTCATGCTTAAGTTTTCCGCATATGCAAACCGCATCAGTAGCTTTACATCTTGCAGATGTGTGTCCGAACTTTTGACAATTGAAGCACCTCATTGGTGAAGGGATGTAGGGACGCACCTTAAGCTTGTAGAAGGCTGCATCTATCGTCTGTGGTGGCTTCGGACGATCGAAGGTGAGGACAAGAGAAGCGGTATCCACTAGGGATCCGTCCTGTCTTCTCTTTATCCTCCTCACCTCTATTACCCCTTGCTCTGCCAGACCCTCTTTTATGTCCTCAATCGAGCTGTTTAAAAAGTCCCGACAAGTGATCACACCCTGTGAGCTGTTTAACCTCTTGTGGGGACTTGTCTCCAATTCAGCATCCATATATTTTTGCAAATTCAAGATAGCCTTAGCTTGTACGCGATTCTCAGCTTCTATGCAGATAGAGCCATCATTGAGTTTTTTGACAGTTCTCGTTTTCCCTATAATACTCTTAATAAACTTATGCAGTTTGAAGGAACATTCATTTGAGAATGTTCCTTCTTTTTTCCTAACTATAAAAAATCGACCCCAATTATCCTCATCTAAATCGATAAATTTTATACCTACCTCAGTTGTCTTCCTGTGGCCTCCCTTGGCTTTCTTCCTCGGCGGAGAAGAAGGGTTGTAGGGTTGCAGCGTAAACTGCATCCCAGAAGAAAGTTTTCCGTGGTCGCTGTCCGTGTCCATGCCAGGTCTGAAGCCAGTTAAATCCGATTGGTTAGGGGGAATGGGTGATTGGAGGGTGGTGGAAGTAGAGGGAATGGTGACAGGAACATTTTGGGTTGGGGTGAGAAGAAGAGGATTAGTTGGTGTAGGGAAAGGACTGGAGAGAGGAAATTGGGAATTAGGAATTGATGGGCTGGGCCCAGAAAAATTATGATTATCCATGTTAATCATATAAGTTTCATTGAGATCCGTGGTCCCGCCTCCTCGGACGATCAAATGCACCCGGTTACTGTCCGGGTAGACCATCGCACCTCGATATAGTCGGGTGCCGCGGAAGACAGCGTTCCAATACTGAAGCATCGACCCGTGCCCCCGCGGCCCCCCTCCTAACCCTAGGAACCCGCCTGAGGCGGAATTCCCTAGCCTTCCTGGAGTCGGGCTATCCCCCAGGTAGAGCTCTCGGGTGAAGCCGAGGCCGAAGACATGTGTTGGGATCGGACGCCCGCAGGTCGTCGTCTCCCTCAATGCCCAGGATCCCCTTTTCCACCCTAGCCCCAAAGCCTCGTGCCGGCAAGCACGAGGGAGAGATATTTATACTCCGAGCTCTCAACGAGTGCGTGTCCTTGTTCATGCAGTGTGTGTGGTCGTCTGTAAAGTGCCGAGTGTTCAGGTGTGAGTGAATGTGTGTGGTGGGGAGCTCAAGTTTACCTGTGGGTGCGCTGAACCCAAGTAGCTGCACACAACAACTACCTCTGCAGGTCCTATGTGTAGTGTGTAGTGTAAAGAATGTCAGTATGAGCGTATTGTAGTGTTGTTAGGCTGGGAAACCCGCAGGGACGCCTAGATCCCTGAAGAAGTGGCTAGTCCACTTCCCCCTACGGGGTATATTATTATTATTACTTAAATAATAACATTTAATAGTTTTGCATAATTATCATAGTAATCTTTTTACATAAATAATTGTAAATTTCTTTCAACAGTTTTGATAAACTGTATCCAGAAAACTTTACAATTTTAGATTCTCAAGTTTAAAACAAACTCAGAAAGTTTACTCATGTAAAGACATTTATTAAGTTCACTTACAAATTAAATTAGTTTAGTTGATTTATTTCAATTAAATGTAAATTCAGATAGCCACCCAAATTTATCTTCTAAAGTGTAATAAATGAAATTGACCTTACAAATCTTTTAATGTTTACAAATTGAGAGTGGTCTGTTAGCGTAAAAAAAAAAAAAAAAAAAAAAAAAAAAAAAAAAAAAAAAAAAAAAAAAAAAAAAAAAAAAAAAAAAAAAGTTGCTGTCTGATGTTATGAATTTTCTTTAGAAATGTTCTTAATCTATTTGTGTGTAATCAGCTTATCATGAAGTAGTAAGTAAGAGTATCGTCTTCGTGAAACAGTATTTTGCCCATGAAAGAAAGTTTGTGGAAAGTTTATAAATTAGGTAAAAGTCCTTTGTAATGATCATAACTTCTAGAAGAATATTATGAATACAATATTAACATTTTATATTTATAATAAAATTTAAACATTACATTTTTAAAAATAAGGTTGGGTTTCTCATTGCTGGAGGAAATCAATAGACAAAATAGTCTTACTATTGGATATCAGTGGCTTTATTGTTTTTGGTTTCCCTTATTGTGGTCATATTTTCGAAATTAGAGGTTTTACAAAAATAGATACATATTTTGATGTGCCCTGGTTACTGAAAAAAAAAAAAAAAATATTTTTAGCGAATCGAAAAATCGCTGAAAGATCAACTTGCTATTTGTTTAGGTATTACCAACTCTTACTATTGGTAAAAGGTAGTATTGCGATCGGATAAAATTTACAAAATTGAATGTTCACCTTAAATATTATGTTTGAGCTCGTCTGCAATGAGAAAAAAATAATTTCTTACAAATGGTGTGATGTGTGAGTGGCCCAAAATATCTCAAAAACAAAGGAAGTCGCAGGAATTCAAAGCATTTCGTTTAGGTTCCACCACTATCTCATCTGATACGAAGGTTTAGGTCAAAATTCTTTGCGATTTTTCTCTAAAACAATAAAAATGATTTTATTTTTCAATTTTTCTATCTCCTTTCCAACCTCAAAGCGGGTGTTCTGTAAGGTAGAATGCTAGGACCTATATTATTCACAGTATACACTGCAGACATCCCAACCCACCCGGATACCTCCTTCGCAGACGATACTGCCATCCTTTCTATCCATATTGACCCAGTAATATCCCATACGAAGCTACAGAACCATCTATTATCTCTTGAAACTTGGTTCAAATCATGGAGAGTCAAACTAATCGAAAACAAATGCTAACATGTCACATTTACCCATCGACACACTACCTCTCCTCCGTTATACTTCAACAGTATCCCATTACCTGCTCGCTATCTTCACATTGGGTGTCTGCTATCTTCACATTGACAAAGAAATGGAACCTACATGTACAACTCCAAAAAAAAAAAATTCACATACGATTCAGACTACTCAAAAGACCTCTGGATAACAAATCTAAACTCACACTACAAAACAAGACTCATCTATATGGCCATCACAAAATCTGTTTGGGCATACAGAATTGAACTGTGGGGTTCAAACTAAGCGTTCCAAACTTTAAAATATCCAGTTCCTGTTATCCAAAATCCTTAGAACCATATTGTCAACGCTCGCTAGGTACTATGTCTCCAACAAAACAATCCACACAGACTTATACATACCCTCCCTACAAGAAGTTTTCAAAACAAGAAACAATAAATTCCATATGTCCTTATCCTCTCATCACAATCTTCTTGTCCGTCGTCTTTCGTCCCGAACCGTCCCTGACAATCCTCCCCGGCGTCTGAAACGTCAATGACCACAAGACTTATTACATAAGATAACGAACAATAACAATATTTTATTCGGAGTGCTATTACTGGGTAGTTTCTCCTCTCTTTTGTTTACAAATATTCACACACATTTACTTATTAATGGGTTTGTGAAGGAGAGAAAATGGTTTGGTTTCTAAATAATCTAGAAGTGAAGTTGAACACTGTATAATATAAAAGCAACACTGACTGCCTGGACTTTACACTAAAATATATAGAATGGTACTAAGAGGTAAAAAGAGTGGTTGATGTCGCTTTGTGACTGCTGTATGAACTCTGCTATAAGACTCCCTGAATACTTTCCCGTCGCTGTATTAAAGCAGTTTCTCCCACTCTAGTCTGGCACAAACTAGTGAGTGACACTGTATCTCTCTCTCTCTGTTTCTCTGCTTTAGATCCCTATCTTGATCCTATTACACTAATGACAGTTATGCTGTTGTAAATAACAATAAAAGTAAAAAAAAATAAAAATTCATAAACTTTACTCACACATGAATACTATCGCTTTTACTTGAAACATTTTTAAAATTGATTTTTTGGGGGGGTTTATGGGGAAACAATAACTTTTAAGTCTTCCACTAAAGTACTTACTACTTGAATACTACATATGGTTCTACATTATATAATATTTAGGTCTAAACCTATTTAATTTGTACAATACGATAGAAGAATTGCAAGCTTCCAGATATAAAGGAAATAGTTAATCGGAACAGTGCGACTTTACAGAATTTTGAGTTTTTGGAATTTTCTCGAATTAGATTGTAACGTTTTTCTTTAAACTTGGAATTGTAATTGCACATATATATAAACGTAGCATTTTTATTTTAAACATCGTCAGTCAAAATATGATTTTTAAGTGGTTCTGCGGAATTTCAGTGGCGTTAAATTTCAAATGTTAGTTAGATTTGTTAGTTGTATTTATCCGATTTTTTTGTAAGTAACAATATCCGAGTTTTATGAAAATTAGTCAATTTTATAAATTCAATTAACTGCATTAAGGGAAAGGAATAACTAAGTGGTTAGCGTACTGGACTCCCAAGCAGAGGATCCGGGTTCGAGTCCAGCTATGCTAACCTTAGATTTTTTCTCTTGTTAGGAGCCTGTACAGCTCAGTGACCGATGATGGACAGTGTTGTCTATAACGAGAGACCACTGTCCGAAGGCCGGAAGTGCACTGAGATGGCTCCGGGCGCCAATGACCATAGGTGTTAAGGCGCCTTAAATTAAAAACAACTGCATTAAGAGAAAGTCGTGTGAGTGTTTCACACCATATCTTTTACATTCTCCTATTATTACACATGTATACATGTTATACACAATAGAGTGAAAAAATGAGGGTGGCGAATGAAGATTATTCAATAAAACAAAATAAAACATTTTCATTTGTAATGACATGGAAAGTCATACGAATGTCAAAGTGGTTCCAGCCAGCTGCTATCTTAACAAAGGATGGCAGTAATAAAAGAGCAATTTATAACCAGCGACCTAGCAGGCCGCCGTCTTCGAGACAATGCCGGCCAAACAAACAACAAAGCCCTTTTCAATACTTTACATCAAAGCAAGCACCGATAAGGTTGGCCACTGACCCAAATAAGGTCAGCAAACTACGAAGGTCGCACAAGGTCGCACACTAGGACAGATGTCTTGGTGTGAGTGTGGCCAACACCGATGTATAAAGTCTATCATATACAACGAGAGAATTATTATATCATATACGACTATACGAGCACGTCTATATACACGAGCAGCAGTTTACACGTCTATATACAGTTTTATTTAAACTTATTATCTTTTAGTAGTGCATCTTAGTTTGTTTATTTTATCATTCTAATTTATTACTTATTTATCTTCTATTTATTCCTAAGTATTTTGTTGTAATTAGTCACCATTTCTAACGTTAATGTTATTTGTTAAAATACAGTTTATTTTTATATAATACGTATTAATAATTCGATGCACTAACTTCCAAAATCTCTCAACTAACTTCCGCCCTCTTCAAGACATCTACTACATCAGGAATCACATCAAACGATTCCATTACACATTTCAGGGCATATATATTTCCAGTAAAAACTCAGTCATAAATCTGACAAGATTTTATTTAATATTAGTATTTATTCTGGAAGTTTAAATCGACCAAATCTTTTGGGTTCCCGTTGTATTAGGCAAAACTGTGTAACACCAATATTCTTGCAATTTGTCGTTTTAGTTATTATGATTATATACTTTTGCGTAATCGTAAAAACTAAATAAGAGCAATAATAGTAAGTAAGATAATGTAAAAAATATATAAGGACAACTTTAGAATTTTTTTTTTTTTCATTAATTATTCAACTAAAATGAACTTATTTAAATATATTGTTCTACTATGTAAGCGTTTGACATTTAACCAGCAAAATTATGTAAAATTTATGATAATGTTATAATATCATTGATATGCATAAGAGTATCAATGATATGCATATGTATGCATACAGTCAGAAATTATGTTCATAGGCAAATTATTAGCAATTTGAAACGTATATGTTTACTATGAGCATTTAAGTTTGAAATTTTACATATTGATCTTAAAGATCTTGAAACATTTTTTTTCAATTAATAATAATATAATAATATTTTTTTTATTTATTTGTTTTTAATTTTATAAAAATAGTAATATTTTTTAAAAAAAAAGAAGTCTGAAATATTTATGAACTATTTTTTACGTACAATATAACCCCCCCACGAACGGGATAGTGTAATAATTTTTTCCTCTAAAGGTATGTGAAACCTTTCATGCAAGAACTCTTTGCAAGTTGCTTGGAAAAAAC
>JAAEAF010005750.1:0-97109 GCA_011037195.1 Triatoma infestans | reverse complement strand
GGGTGTAATACAGCTATAAAACCGTATCATTTTGGTTCAAGAAGAAATTTTAGTATACCGTTTGATTTACAAACACTGATTTACAATTTTAAAATTTCGTACTTTACGCCAACAGCCAATGCATTAGGTTGCTTAGTTATTTATTACATTGCCGACCTTACTGGGGTTCACAGAGTAGTATCAGCTTCAGAATCAAGACACAAATCCCGAACTCTTATTATTCAACGTAGGGGAGGGCACAATCTACGCTATCCAAAAGTCTCCATGGGCCTATACATCGTCCCCCTAAGAATAACAACTACCGAATCGGGAACAAAATCCGGGCCCGGCTTTCACCCAACTAAGTTTTACATCAGTCCAAACAAATCGCACAATAACCTTGAAAGGACATAGAGCCCGAACGGTAAGTACTGTATATTGAAACATCAAGAAAAAAAAAACTGATTTTTAGTTGTTAATTTTTTAAACCTCCGACTGGCATTGAACCGCTCCCGGCAGCAGCAAGCTATAAGGAAGAAGCAGCCTCTCACGCAGTTCTAGGAACTGCTTGTGAGAAATAGACTTGCCTATACGCTCTGAGACTATAGTTAAAGTGATTTAACTGGTGCAAGGGGGAGCTATTTACAATAGATCCTGAAGAGATGCGATGATTGTGAACTGCTCCCTCTTTTATATTCTAGAGTTGGCTAGAAGCATACGCCATCGCAACCACATGTTGACATGTAGTAATATTCTATACTAACTATTTTGGCTATACTGTTCCCACTAACATTTACATACTTTATAGACTACTACATTCTAAATACAAATATCGATACCAAAAGGAGTCACAATAGATCAAATAATTTTTCTGTTACTCCCGCTACGCATCTAATCTTATCTATGTTCAGAGAAACTTTCATCTTTTGAACAAAGTACCCCAAGTTTGACCGTTTAAACCTGCAATTCCCTATACATACAATATTATAACTTCAAGGGGGTTCAACAGAAAGAAAAAAATATAAAAAGGTATCAGGATACATTGAAAAAGTTAGAAATCTATGACATAATCCATTGCAAAATGGTGATTAAAGCAATTATGCCATGCGCAAAACAGAAAATATTAGTTTGCAATTGTTGATGCTGATATGCATTTGTTGCACCACCAAAATAAGGGTTAGGACATTTCGAAAACTAATAATGCTTAAAGAAATTTATTTTTATTGCTTATATTTTAACTTATTACTTTTTAACAAGATATGAAATAATTTTCTTTTTTTTTAATACAAGAATCCAGTCAATTATTAAAATAAATCACTTTAGTTTTATTTTCAAATAAAATGTAAACACACACAACTTTCTTTTACTCCAGTTTTAAAAATGACACTTTTTATAGCTAATGTACCAAATTTAATGAAATTCGTCGATGTTTTTATGCAGAAAATCACAAAAACTAAAAAAATTTCAATAAAAACGTACTTCCGGTCATCCGATTTTTTCAAACTCGGAATTTCAACAACACATTTAATTCTAATTAATTTTATTTAGATGATAGAATTGTATAATAAACCGAACTAGCACCTTAGAGAAAATCGTAATCCCACCCCTCCCACTTAAATCAATTTTCCCGAAGAAATGTTTCATATAGAAGTTGTATGTATGTCTAGTTGATATACCAAGTTTAAAGAAAATCGTTGGAGCCATTTTTGAGAAAATCGCTCCGTAAAGTGACACTTACGGTTGAGGAATTTTGACGGATAATCTATTGTGGGATCCCATGGTGATACCTAAACGGAATATCAAGTTTAAACTTTTTACAATTTTTCTTTTTTGAGCTACATATGCTTTTCTCACACACACACATATATATACCATTTTCTTAAAAACACTTTTTTAGACTCAGGGGACCTCAAAAGTATATTTCCGGTGAAAACTCGGTATCGAAAATTTGACACGATTACAATACTTCCTCTTACTAGGAGTAAGAGAAAATAATTAAACAAATTCATCTTCAATTAATAATAAAAATAAAATAGACTTAAAAAAAGAAATAAATAAAACATTAAAATTAGGAAATCATAACCAAGACAACTTGACTGGTAAAAGGCAGGATATTTTAAAGAAATAATTGCACAGCATATACGTACGTTATAAGTAATCACATATTACTTTATATATCTATGATACATTATTTACGTTAATATTATTTTAGAATTTGGTCACATAATATGTAAAGTAGTTATATTACACATTGCTTTTTTTATTTTTACACGTTCATATTTACAAAAAGAAAAAATATATATTACAATAATAACTGTATTGTTATTTACAAAAATAATAAAATAAAGAAAGTAATTAGTAGTATACTCTAATAATAAATAAATAACTTACTAAAAAACTAAAAAAAAAAAAAAGGCACATAATCCTTTAATTCCATATCAGTAGGTCACCGCGTTGTAGAATAAAATGTACACCTCTGGATTATTCTTTACATTCTGTACTTGTAATGGTTCCACTATTTGATCGTCGAATAGATACCATCTTCACAATGAAACACATAGTATAAAAAAAAAATTAAAAAAACAATGACTATAAGTCTCTTGACTCTTAAAAGAAAAAACAAACATCCATTAGTCGCAGTTTATAGTTTAAATCAATAAAGGTTTATCGATTATAATTAGAGATTTTTATATGGGGTTTAACAAAAGTCTGTACAATTTTTTCTCATAATTCTGCTATAAACGCCGCTTCCCAAATTAATGAAGATCACGGGCTGCCAAGATCTGATTCAAAAATTTAAAAAGAGTGATATGAGCCTGGAAAGTAAGCTTCATCCAGGACGTCCTTAGATGCAGCACTTCTGGCAATAACTGTAGAGATGGATCCTTGCACCAGCATCAGAAAACTAAGTGAATTAGGCGTGTCCCATTTAACCAAAAAGCCACCGTGAGCAGCTGCCCTAGTTCCCAGAAGCTGCCGAAACATCCACACCAATTTACGCCCGAAAAAGCCGAACGCTTGTTGGAACCCTTGTTCAAAACCCGAGTGATTTTCGTTTCATCAAACGAATTATTACTTGCAATAAAAGTGTATATTTCACAACGAACAAACAAAAACAGATCAGACCAACCAGCTGTATGTCCCCCAGAAGAGAAAGATTTAAGAAAAAGTGATGCTGGTGTATGGTGGATCTACGAGGGCGTCATCATTTTGGGTAGCGGTCTGCGATTGCATCCAATCTCCACTCTACACAACGAGTACTTTAAAACGGCT
Source organism: Triatoma infestans (assembly GCA_011037195.1). Lineage (NCBI taxonomy): Eukaryota > Metazoa > Arthropoda > Insecta > Hemiptera > Reduviidae > Triatoma > Triatoma infestans. The sequence continues at coordinate 93,857 of JAAEAF010005750.1, read as the reverse complement.
ACTGCCACAGACGCCGCTTCCCAAATTAATGAAGTAGAGGGCTGCAAAATATCCCGTTTGAGTTAATTGAGAAAGTATACTCCTTCAATAAGGTCGCACAAGTCACCTCAAACGTTCTCAGTAATTGATGATTTGAATTTTGAGCTCCATGATTTCTTCCTCACGCAGCTAATAGCCCAGATTTGGCACCCTCTAATTACAATCTCTTCCGCTCCATTGCGTTTTTTAAATGGTAAAAAATTTACATATACGGAGAAGGTGAAAACGGGCTGTTTGGTGCTTTTTGCCTCCAATGACAGCTCCAGATATAGGAAGGATATTGATTTGTTGGCTGACAGATTCTGAATTGTAAGATGAAAAACGTAAAGACTTTTGTTACACCGTTATATGAGCATACACATATAGTTCAATATAGAGGATTTTCTGCACTGGTTATTTAAATTTTGTTTAATTTTTTTTTTATTAAATTCGTATTCCTTTATTTGTACAGTTATAAACAAAATTTAAAGCATTATTATAAACCCGCCTAATAGTACATTCATCATCTATATTGACACTCTTAAAACATACACTCACAGGGCCTTCAGAGATAACTAAATACAACTATTTTGGGCTTAGTATATTCACAAGCAAACTTTATCTCACACCAAAAACGGACACACACATAGTTGCACTTTATAGACGACTACATTCTATGGAACGAACAGAATCACCCAAAGGAGCCACCATAATTTTTTATTTCATTCATATTATCAATGCACAATATCATGACTAATTACAATCTGTAATGTTGCAATAATCATTCCCATTTCTACAGGTTGATTGAATGGTTTATGCAAGGCTAACTTACAACTTTAAAGTGCAACTAACTAAATTCATGTGTTTTGTCCTTTATTAAAATAAAAAAAAAAAATGAAAAAACAAACTTACTTTTGATTCTTATAATTCTTACAAATGGCTCTGTAATGTCCGGATTTAAGTGTACCAGAATGGATGGACATTGCGTATAAATTATATCTGGTGTATCTCTGTTCAGAACCGGCGACGGTAAATTTGGACATATCTAAATCTTCTAATGGATAATATACTATGTTTTCCTTTTTCTGCAGCCACGAATCATCCTCTTGTGTAAATCTATAAACAAAATTTAAATGATTATCCTTAAGATTATGCAATTGATGGAACCATAGAATGTATCAAAACAGAAATTCAGAGAAGTTTAACATCAGCGCCCTTGAAATCCAAAACAAACAATTTTGAGCAGCATCAGAGACATTTTCCGTGATAGCCAGCTTCTTTTTGTGGTCATCGGCCGGTTTCGGGGGTTCGCCCATCTTCAGAGAGTGTAAACTGAATTTGCTCTGCGCAAGTCTGTGTTATTAACACTGTGTGACAAACGCATCCTGAAGATGGGCGAACGCCCATACTTTCCAGCTCTGCGAAACTAACCACAACAATTTTGAGCAGTATTACAAGTTAAAAGATAAAAGAAAATCTCAAAACAATGTTAAAATCATTCAGTAAATCGTACACTTCCGACAGAAGAATTTTGTGCATAGCCTAGATCTTAAGCGTAGCATAGCTTAGGAATCCCGGTATGATTCCCAAAGGAATTTGAAGTTTGACTAATCTTGTTCAATAACCCACTACCCCAATCTGTAAGTATCCGTTTCTTGGAATTCGAGGTACTCTATTTTTACAAACTGATACGATGATATTAACTGGGAGTAAGACAGCTAATATCATCGTATCCTTGGGACTGGTACGACAGGCCATTGGGAGGGGAGTAAACCACAACTAGCACGGTCGAGGTACCGGGTAAAGCGATCACGGCGGATGCCCAAGGCCCAGAGAGTGGGGCTTCCGGCCCCGCAGCCGTCATGGCCACGGCGGAAACAGGCGCTATGCCAGTGACTGCCAAAGGCCGGGTCTGCGGGCCTGGAGGCTCGGCGATCAGGAAGGCCAAGGGAAAGGCCGGGAGAAGCTTTAGGGCGGAGTCGCTGGAAGCGATCGATAGCATGAAGGAGAAGGAGGTGCAAGTCGCCAAGCTGTCAGGGGCTTCTAGGAAGGAGCTCAAAGCTCGTATTGAGGCAGACCAAGCGTCAACTTATTAGGGAAAATTTTCTCCAATGGGCTGAACGCACAATAAAGGCGATTAAGAGGCCCAGGTCGGAGGGGGAATCCCCGCGACCGCCAAAGAGGGTCAAAGCCAAAACTGTCGAGTAATCCTACAGTGAGGCTATCTTTCGGCAAAAATCGCAGTTGTCCAAAAGAGCTTCCCTGATACCCAATTAAGTACAGAGTGGCTACAAGCCATCCAAGATGCAATATTGGGGGAACACGACAAAATCCCGAGAGGCAGGTCAGATTGGCCAAATGTGCCCATAAATCTGGGTTTATTGTCATCACCTGTGTAGGGGAAGATAGTTTAGGATGGCTAAAGGAGATTATCCCAAAGCTTATACCTTGGGAAGGTGCAAGCCTTCAAACACTCAAGGGGGAGGACATACCGGGTCCTGAGACCTGTAAGGTCTTTATCCCTAATGAGGGTGGCAAGAAGGTAGAGGCCGAAAGGGTGCTCACTCGTTTAGAAGTGAGCAACAACGGGCTGAATACCAAAATGTGGAGGGTCTGGGGTTGCTTACCCGTTGAGAGAGATGCCTCTGGACGTTCTCTATGAACAGGGGACCATTGGTGGAGCTTAAAAGGCTAGATATGTCCCCCTATTTTGGTTAGGGGCGGGTGACCTTTCGTCACAAGCTCCCGAAACGTAAAAGCTCAGAGGAGGCCAAGGCGATGGAGGTGGAAGAGGAACAGCCTAAGGCCGCGAGTACTTTGAAGGCGGATTCGCCAGAGGTGAGTCAGGGGGCCTGGAAGGAGAATTGGAGGCGTTACTGGCTGCCCTGGCTATGCTACCCGTAAGTGAGGGGCGGATTGAGGAAGGGGCGGACGGTAGGGCGGGGGTTCCCGTGGGTGCGTCTCCTGGCGGAAGCAATACCGGCTTGCTCCACAGGACTCAAGGCCAAGAGCGGTTGCCGGCGGTTGGGAAGCCGAGGGGCGTCCCCGGGGACGACGTTCCGTCTCCCTCGGAGACCTAACATGGTAATCAGGATGGTGCAGGCGAACCTCCACCATGCAAAGGCCGCTTCGGCCGTGCTAAGTAGGAGGTTCGACAGGGAGGGCTACATGTAGCCCTACTGCAGGAGCCATGATGCCAAGGGAGGATCGTCCGAGGCCTGAAACCGAAATTTGGGAAGATACTATTATTATTATTGCACACACTCTTAGCCACCGTACCTAGCGCATAGCGCCAAAATCGGTGCCTATGGTCACTTAACCTTATCTACAAAGTAGATAAGTTCCCGTCCCTGCCACGGGGAGGCAGACGTCTACTTATACGTCTAGTCCTTCTTTTTACCGCGACTTCTTGAGCGAACTCGACAGTCTTCGAAATTCCTTGCATTTTTTACCAGGTCTTTACATTCTCCCGGCCAGTTCTCCCCCTACTTATCAACTTAATTCCATATGGATTCTAGCCTCGTCGAGGAGAGGACACCGAAAGAGAACGTGATGCACCGTGTCCCCTTAACCGCATTCACAATTTGGGGAATCTTTCAATCCCAAGTCGAAGAGCTTAGAATTGAACTCCCCGTACCACGTGAAATATTGTGTAACGGTCTGGGATAGCCGCAGCATCGCATTGATAGTCTGTGATGCAGATTCGGAAGGAACTCATAAGTGGTTCTTCCTGTCACTGCCTCATCCCAGCGTTTTTGCCACTTCCCTATCTCATACTCTAGGATCGTTTTCTTTGCGAGAGCAGGAGGCATCTGACTAGTCAACTCCCGACCATCAAGGACGATCATGCCCCTTTTTTGGTACTTATATCGTAGGGCCCTCATCTCTGCTTGGAGATCGAGCGGCAACACTCCAGCGACCACCGGTAAGGAGACCGGGATGATGTCGCATAGGCCCTAGTCACCGAGCATAAAATAGCTCTTTGCATTCTTAATAGAATGCCGCTGTACGACTGCATGTCAGCTTGTCAGCCCAACAGGCAGCTGCGTACGTTGCGACATTCTCTATTACGCCCTTGTAGATGGTCAGAGCCACACCAGTCTTCAGCCCCCACTCTCCACGGGCTACTCTTTTGATCCCCTGGTATAAGTTGAGACATCTTGAGTATTCAACTCGCTGAATATGGGGCTTAAAAGAAAGCTTCCAATCCAGGAGCACTCCCAGATACTCAAACTGGGTTACATGAGCTATTCTTTGTTCGTCCACCCGGATCCAAGGTGGTCGACTGGGATGAAGCTTGCCTTTCATGAGCATCACTTTTGACTTCTCAAACGAAATCTGCAGCTTTTCCCCTTGACACCATCTTTTTATTTGTGTCACAGCCGTGCAAGCACGCTCCTCTATCTCCCTACGAGAATCTCCATGGGCAACTATTGCTAGGTCGTCAGCGTATGCAACCGAGTCACAGTAATCCAATTTATCAGTTTGTTCTAACAGCTCTTCCATCACCAGGTTCCACAGGAACGGTCCACTACCGAGCCCTGTGACAACCATTGGTTATTGGTCGTGAGACCAATGCACCTTGTTTTCCATTGACTGGGAAAATATCCTAATCTCAGGCATCCATTGAAAAGGTCGAGCAGATATTGGCTTAATACGTCCTCATTCTTCCGGACAATTTCCCCATTTATCATATCTATGCCAGGAGCCTTCTTATTTTTGATCTCGCCAATAACATACTTCACATCATATATATCAAATTCTGTGATGGAGTCCGTGAGAGCTGGTGACTCGTATGCTGCTTCGCGACGACTTTTTTGCAATTGAGTGTCGTCCAAAGGACAATCCTCAGGAAGAAGCACTTTCAATAAATGCTCTGTCGATCTCTGCCAGGACCCAGCACCCGGCACTCCGTCTATATTTAGACTAGCGAGTACCAGGTCGGTCCTAATTTTTCTTGTTTGCACCTTGTATATAATGCCCCACGGATCATTATTGCCTTTTGACTCCACGAACTCCCGCCAGCTAGAAGTCTTGGCCTGATGCACCATCTTTTTGTATCTTTTTCGAGCATTTCGATACTCATCTATGTATCTTTCACGGGATTCATCGTTATGTTCCCGTTGGTATCTTCTCCGCTTCTTAGCAACGTCTTTTTTTGTCACAGTCAACTCCCGTGTCCACCAAGGAACACGGCGTGTGCGACTAGTGGGTATTTTCGTAAGCACTTCCCCACTTGTGCCAACTATTGCCTCAGTCAGCTCTGTAACCGCTATATCGACACCATCAATGGTATCCCCTTGGACATTTAGCGTATCAATTCTGCGCTGGAGGAGTGTCTTATATCTTTCCCAGTCAACACATTTGACTGAGAATCTTTCTAGAATCTCGAAGGTGGCATATGGCCTGGTGTCCCAAGCAACCTCGAAAAGTATCGCCCTGTGATAACCAGTTACTCAGTCTACCACCCTCCAACCGTGCACCTGTCAACAGCCGAAGCTGTACACAAGGTTACATCAAGGTTGTGCTCCGCGCAGTTCCCATTACCAGCAAACGTTTTCTTAAGTCCAGCACGTTGACAACACACAGATCATTAGCGACAAAGCACTCCTCGAAGTGTCTGCCTCTATCGTCCAGTGCGTCATCGTGCCACATGAGTGACCATGCATTTATGTCAGCGGCCACAATTATCTTTTTTCCCCTGTTTTCTCTTATGAGCCGACTTAAATGAGCTATAGATAGCGTTATGTCGCATGACGGTTGGCAATACAAGCTCACCAGCATCAACTCAACGCCATTTGCCGCAGTTAACAGCACACAGGTACAAAGACTGGTACTGTACTGAGGAAGACGTAACAGAGTGATGTCTGGATTGCACACCGCCACTGCAGTCCAAATCCATCCGTCGCACGAAGCGTGAATGATACGATGCTGCAATCCCAGACCCTTAACGCTCGCTTTGAACGTGTAGGGCTCCTGGATTAGTGCAACATCTATGCCCCTTGAGTAGATGAGTTCTCGTGCTTCTGCCATTACTGTTTTTGAGCGTTGCGCATTTAGCTGCAACACTCTCAGGCCAGTTGCCGTGTTATTATGGACTTCTGCCATAGTCTGTGTTGGCCAGTTGACGGTCTAAAGCATTCTGGTATGCTGGGCATTTCGTGCTCTTCACATAGTGGTTGTGTGGCTTCCGGAACGCCTTACAGGCGGCACATGCCGGGGCTTCGGCTTTGTTTGGGCATTTTGTAACTATGTCCTTTCGGGGCACAGTGTCCGAAACTGAGATCTCTCTCCTTGTAGTACTTTGCCACATGCCCATATATTTGACCTTACAACAACATGATTATGGTCCATCACCTTACAACGACTTCACTCAGGCGGGCTTAACGTCCAACTACTAAATTGACTCCACTCTACATAAACCCTGTCACGACTCAGGATTCCCTTCTTTAGAAGTTCACGCATTTTTGGCGTGACTTCTACTACCCAGACTCGAAAGGAGGCCTGGTTGGGCGGATTGGAAAATCGCGAATCACGTCATACAGCCGAATAGGCTAAGATGGGCGATTGGAAGGTTCAAGCCGTATAAAGCACCAGGCGTGGATGGGATTTACCCTGACTTCCTGCAGAAGACGGTGGAGGTGTTGATACCACACCTGTGCAGAATCTTCAGAGGCTACTTGGCCTCGGGATTCATACCGAGAGAATGGCAACAGGTAAAGGTCATGTTCCTCCCCAAAGTAGGGAGAACGGCAGATCAATCGCCAAAGTCGTTTAGGCCAATAAGCCTCTCCTCCTTTCGGCTGAAGGCGATGGAGAGGATATTGACAGGTTTATAAGGGACGAGATTTTGAGGACAAATCCTCTTAACAATCGCCAATATGCCTATCAGGCAGGGAAATCCGTGGACGTGGCGCTGGATGACCTAAATAGGCTACTCCAAAAGTCGCTTGACGACAAGGAAATTGTGGTAGTCAACTTTCCTGGAAAAATGTTTTTAATAAAAGTAATGTTTTTAACTGTGAATTAGCAATCCAAAGTTTAAAGGAAATCTTAATGGTTTTCGAGAAAAATACAAACATTCAAAAACCTGTTCTGTAAAATAGCACTTCCGATTAACCGATTTTCTTCAAATTGGGAATTCTATGCTTCTCATGTGTGTTAATTCTATGAGGTTGGTAAAACGTATATTAGTGGTACTTTAGAGGAAAGCATATCGCCACTGTTCCCCCAGGACCCCACAAAAATAATTTTCTCAGGAAAATGTAATAAATAAAACTGATCGAGATTTATGTGTGTAAATAATATATGAAGCTTCAAGAAAATCTTTGGAGCCGATTTCGAGAAAATCACTAAAAGGTGAAAAAAAAAATCAGTAAAGTCACACTTCCAGATGATGGGTTTTGTCAGAAATCTTCATGTTTGAAATCATGCGATGGTGATGGTGCCTAAACGGAATACCAAATTTGAGCTTTCTGAGACTTTTCGTTTTTGAGATATTCTGTTAACAAATAGAGACACACACACACATACAGACCATTCGCTAAAAACTTTTTTTCGCATTACTGGGACACCAAACATGTATTTCCGGTGAAAACACAATTCCGAAAATCTAGCACGATTGCAGTCCTTTCCTCTTACTAGGGGGTAAGAGAAAGTAATGAAATACTGCCTTATAATAGGAGTTAAACATGGCATTAGTTAATTAATTCCTCGAATAATAATCAGCTTTATGGTTCAGGCTAAATTTATTTCATATGAAATTAATCAAACATTAATGACATTAGAAAAAAAAAAAAAAGGGAAGTAGAATTTTCTACTCCACCTTATACAGCGTTTTCTTCCATATTGCCGGAACCTGAACAAACTTCATTAGATAAAGATGCATTAGGGAAGAAACGATAGGAGGAAATCGAGGAAGTTTGCAAGAAGAAGACTGAAGATCTTGTTTAATGTGAAGGACCTTGAAGGGAAATATCAATTTCAAAATTTGCTTGTTCATATAGATACAAACCTTTTTAATGCAATAACCAATATAGGAGGTAATCTTGAAATATCAAATTTTTTGGTAGCATTTCTTTCAGTGTTACATTTTGGACATTTCCAACCTGTTATTTTTTCACCGGACATATAATGCTGGATACAATCCTAGATGAACAAAGAGAAAACAAGCATTTTTTTTAAATTAATTTAATTTTAAAATTGTATCTATGAGAAGGTTGTGAGAAAAAAATTGCTTGAGACGATATGAATAGCATTCAAATATTTGGATTTAATACCATTACTGTCATCATTTCCTGAGCGAAATTTATTGAAAATAATTAAATAATAATAAATTAAATACATTCTTATTCATGACACACATAATATCAGCTGATATTATTCAATTATTCAGAATAAATTACCAATTTTTTTTTTTAGGCGCGTCCACAGCTATGGTCATTGGCGCCCAGACGCCTTCTCAGTGCACTGCCAGCCTCCGGATAGTGTTCTCTCGTTACAGACAACAATGTCCATCACTGGACAGTGAGCGATTATATTAATGAATAAGGTTCCTAGGAAGATAAAATCTAAGGGTAGCACAGGTGGACTCGAACCCGGGTCCTCCGCGTAGGAGTCCCGTAGGCTAACCACTTAGCTATTCCCTTCCCTTGTTATTTTTTTAATTATTTCGATAATTTCTTGCATAAATTTGTATTCAAGTATCTTTTATACATATAAAACTATTATTTATACGCTTTTTCTTTGATGTAGACTAATATATTAAACTTTAAACTGTTTTTTGTTGAATTGCTTCAATAAAACACCATTTTTTTAGCCTTCTTATTTATTGTTTTATTTTATTTTTACATTAAAAAACCCGACGGTTCGGCGTCTGACTACGCCATTTTCAAGAGTTGAGTTGATTTTGTACAATATATAAAGAACAACTATGTTTTGTAGGAAATATGCTTTATTTCATTTGTGTGCGTATGTGTGTGTGTTATATGGTATGTATGTGGTCTATATATCTATATATTATATATATCTACTTCATGCCTCGGTCCTGTAGTGCTTTCGCATGAATCGCAATCATGTTCCCCATATATACGGAATGTGGCATTTCTATATATCCTATATATATATATATGCTTCATTCAGAGAAATATACATTTTCAATTCACATAAAACATCCATCTTGATTCTTTAAGAGCATATTTTGATTGACATCTACTATTTACACCTTTTAACAATAACATTCGATATGTTTAAGTATACTGATATTTGACATTTTTCGAACACGACCGTGTAATGTAGAGCAATTATCTTGCTTGTGGCAAGTATAAAAACCAAATTAAAGCAATACTACAATTAACTGTTTAGGTGAAACCTCCTTTAAAGCAAACATTTAACATAAACCAAAAGTTCTGTGAATTGTAAGTGTTTCACCATTTTGTAAAGCTACGCTAAATGGAAGTGATTTTATTCAAATTTCCCCAGCTAGTATATTTTTGCAGGCTTACCATAATGAGAAACGCCCATTTATAGAATGAATTAAAAAATGGGCTTTTGGTGAGGTAGTACCTTCGGCTGCAATATCTTTAATCGTCTCACGGCTAATCCAATATAAAATTATATTAATGTTTAAATAATCTAATAAATGTAATATGTGGGCATAGTCCTCGAAGACTTACATTATTTCCGTATACCCTGTACAGGTTCTATATGGGAAGTGTGTAATTAGAAAACGTTCATGGTGATTGATTATTAAATCATGAATAATTGATTGAATAAAAATGTATCTTTATAATGCCTAATGCTAATTTACAGCAATTACTCAAGACGCATTGAAAGTGAAAAAAAAAAAATCAATGTTAACACAATTAAGTATCTTACATTCAGTGTAACTCCTGACTGATTGGCTGGTATGGGCACGAATAAATTGAAAAACTGTTCAAATGTAGCCGACGTATGATTACATGTTGAACAAATCACAGTTGATTTATGTTGTCCATAAAATAACCTTTGTATCACTGAACAATTTTTTCTTCTAAACTCTCCCCACGCTTTTTCACCGCTATCGACATCTGCTCCGTCCAATAACGTCACTTCTGCCGGCTGAAACAAAGTATTAGTTTATTTACTTTTTTTTTTAATTTTTCTGAAGTATTGCATTTTTTTATTTTACGTATTTATTGCAAATAAAAGGAAAACTAAAACTGGGCTGTATCAAAGTCCAGATCCAAGATTTAAAAAAGAAAGGAGAGATAATGAAAGGAATCACTATTTGGGATTAATAAATCTCAATCAAATATTTGGGAACATGATTGCGATTCATGCGAAAGCACTACAGGACCGAGGCATGAAATAGATCTGCTCCCAGCCAAGATTTCCTAAAGCCTTGAATCTATCGTGGCTCCATGGAGTTCCAGTATTTAAAATGGAATGTAATCGTTAGTAAACTGGTAAAATTTAAGTGAAGATACGCTAAGCCCAAGTAGTTGCACATTTTGAACTTTTATGCAGGCTGGCCCCATTTCCACTCGGGGGAGCATGAGATTATACTGATCAATTTTTAAGGCTGAGATAACCGAGGGTCACCAAGATTCCTGAAGAAGTTGCTGATCCATTTCCACCTATGGGACCTGATCTCCCGATTAGATGTTTTTTACACAATATTTTTTTGACCATCTTCAAATCCTTATTTGTTGACTTAGTTCTAGTAATAAATAGAATTTCACATTGTTTTTTAAGTGGGGATTAGCTCAACAGTAGCTCGCTGGACTGCCAACGCGGAGGTTCCAAGTTCAAATCCAGCAGTTCTTTTTTTCAAAGGGATATGCACTGCAAACTGAAAGATCGATTGTGCTCCCCGGAGCCTTCTCAGTGCAATATTGCCTTCCTGCGAGCAGTGTTCTCCAGCTCCAGACAACACTGCCCATCACTCGACAGTGAGCTGTAGATGCTCCTAAAAAGAGAAAATCTAAGAGCAGCATGCTGGATTCGGACTTCCGCGCTGCTAGTCCAGCGTGCTACCACTGAGCTAATCCCTTCACTTCAGAGCTGCCCTTAGATTTTATCTTCCTAGGAGCACCTACAGCTCACTGTCTGGTGATGAATAGTGTTGTCTGTAAAGAGAGAACACTGTCCAGAGGGTGCCAGTGCACTGAGAAGGCTCCGGGTGCCAATGGCCGTAGATATTGACGCGCCTTATATTACAAAAATATCCCTTCTGAAGACCTTAAACAGTAAAAAATATGAAGGGTATATACCACGTTGTTAGGAATAAATATGATCTTTTTAAATTTAAGATCACCCAGCACATCAGTTCTTTGCTTTTTCCTAATTTATCTCAAATTTTCTAAGCTGCACTTCTTTCAGTTGTCTTTTTTAAGACAACATGTAATCTAACAAATTTTCGATAACTAAGGGATAATGGCTCAAAGCAATTATTCTACTACTGTTCTGTGTAGGGGGCATGACTACAAAGTCATAAAGTCCACCACAACCTAAAAGATCTATTATAATCGCATGATTTCAAGAACATCACTGGTCTAGTTGTTCCAGAATGAAGCAAATAACTTTCCTGATTGTCTATTGCAATTTCGACAATTTATATGCAGTCGATTTACAGCAACCACTGGATAGCTTGATGTTTTGCAGTGTGAGGTTTATAATTAGTGAAACTAGAGTGTAGATTGCCTGCACTTTTCAAATACACAACAGGCAACAGATCCATGTATGTGAGTACCGTAGTGTAAGTATTCTTTTTTCTTAAACAGAGCGCGAAGATTTCTGAAAAGTGGCTAGAGTGGAATAGATAATTTCTTGTAGTTATGTGATAATATGGTTCTCAGCTGACGAGCAGTGTGTTGATTAGAAGTTAACTTTACAGCAATATGTTTTGTTTCTTCTATTAGTTTATTTTGTGTAACTATTTCACTATTAAAAAATAATGATACAGTTTTAAATTTCATTACAAATAGTAAAAACAAATTAAACATTGAAGCAGTGCAATTAATAACAAACTATACGCAAGTATATTTTTAGGTTGTTTTGTTAATACTTTTCATTTTCTGATAGTTGACAATTATTATTATAATTAGTATTTATTATACTAACAGACAGCATTTATTAAGTGATTTTAATCGGGCAGATTTATTAATATTTATTACCGTTAGTTTTTTTTTTTTTTTAATAAACATTCCCTATGATAGGGAATAGTCAAACTGAACTTGATAAATCTTCAAGTAAAACATCAGTGAGGTCAAATAGAAAACGAACGGCTTCGACAAATTATGAACTCAAAAAAATCGCTAAAGGAAATAAAAAGAAAGAAATTAAAAAAATGTCACTACCAAAATTTAACTCAAATGTTAGAAAAGCTTTAAACGAAAACACACCATCTACTTCAGGAGCTGTCCTTCAGCAAATTCAACAGGAACTTCCTAAGCAACAAAATCCGCAACTTGCATGATAGTCAACAATCTTTACTAGAAGATAGACTACAAAATTTTGAAACGCCATCGTTTTGCATCACTTGCTCCTAATGATCTAGATGAACTGCTGAAGAAAATCAAGTTGGTAAAGCATCAAAACCTCCTCCTATATTTCTTAAATACACTGGATCTTACCTTGAATTGCAGAAGAAGTTAACTGAAGTTTTGGGACCAAATAGTTACAACTGCAAGTCAAGAACTGATGAGGTTAAAATTTTGCCATTAACAACTGAAAATTACAGAACATTGGTCCATTTTCTTCGAGAAAATGGAAATGAGTTTCATACTTATCAGCCAAGAGAAGACAAATCTTTCAGAGTAGTTCTACGACATCTTCATCCCTCTATTCCGCCTGCAGAAATAAAAAATGAACTTGAAAACTTTGGTTTCGCTGTCAGGGTTGTAGCTAACATTATTCATTCTAGAACTAGAACACCACTATCGTTATTCTGTGCGGACCTAGCACCACACCCAAATAATGGAGAAATATTCACGTCAGATCCTTATTATCAACCATAATAAATGTTAAAGAACCTTACAAGAAAAAAGAAATCGTACAATGTATGATCGTGCGATGTCAAAGTTTTGGTCATACTAAGTCTTATTGTAATCACCGCCCGCGCTGTGTTAAATGCACTGATGCACATTTAACCCGAGATTGTACCAAACCTCTCGATGTACCTCCTAAGTGTGTACTCTGTGAAGGCCCCCATTCAGCGCAGTAACATTCACTTGGCACTTACAAACAAGAAAAGTCATACAGCCTCCCTATCAAGAGGACCTCAAGCGAAGCCCGAATACTCAATAAGGCCTGAAGAGTTCCCAGAACCAAGGAAGTCTGGAGCTACTCCTCTTACAGAGACCTCTCAACAATATTATCTTTCAGCAAGACCTACATATGCTAACATCACGAAGACCACTACGGCAAAGACTTCCGTCTATATCCCTCCTCCTCCGTCTTCCACGGACATTACTTCTATCCTGTCATCCTTTATCAGTGAACTCAAATCGCTCCTAACTCCAATCATCATACTACATACTACAGTAGTAGAGGAACTCCTTTAACTATTCCGATGACTCCTTTTCTAAATCACTCCTTAACAATTCTATTATGGAAGCTAACGGGTTGAATGCACACTATAACGAACTAGACTTGTTCTTGCATGACAAACTTATTGACATAGCCCTAATTACTGAGACTCACTTCACCAACCGAAATAACTTTAACATAAGGACTATATTACTTACAGAACAGACCATCCTGATAACAAACCGCATGGCGGCACAGCAATATTAGTTCCCAGATCCCTATCGTAATCTACTTCCTCCCTATTCGCTTGATTTCCTTCAGTCCACTAATATCACAGTAGCAACACAACTCTTTCATTTTAACATATAATCTGTATATTGTTCACCCAACAAGCCTATAACTAAACAACAATTTGAAACCTTGTTTAATTCTTTAGGAAACAGATTTCTCAGCGGTGGCAACTACAATGCTAAGCACCCCCAGTGGGGTTGTTGAGTTTCAAATCCCAAAGGAAAAACTCTACTTTCAACACTGTTACCCACCAACTATAGAGTAATATCTCCCACAGAACCCACTGGCCAACATCTCTATCAAAGCAGCCTGATATCCTTGATATTTTTATCACATCCATTCCTCATTCAATCTACACTAAAGTAAGTACTGTAAATGAATATCTCCTTTCTGATCACAGTCCTCTGCTTCTCGTACTCGATCAAAACCTTTACCAACTCCACCTAACCAAATTTGATTAACCAACTTATAGACTGGAACTTCTCTCAGACAAGTTTAGATAAACAGATCAATCTCAACATAACACCTAAAACTCCTAATGAAGTTGACAGTGCTACAGCATATAACTGATTCAATCCAACAAGCTGTTTGTAAATCAACTCAACCATAAAACATACAACATTTGACAAAGACAAACCTTATATTCTTCCGCATATAGCTTTACTTATTACAGAAAAACGAAATGCACGAAAAAATTGGCAACAAACTAGATATCCGTCGTATGAGAGAAAATACAATCAATTAACAAGACGATTAAAACTTGCACTAAGGGAGCAATTTTCAAAATACACAAACCAACTCACTACACAAGACAAGTCGCTTTGGACAGCAACAAAAAAAATACTATCATATAAATCTAGTTCCTTCCCACTTCGCAAAAAGGACGGCACAGGGGTTAGAACTGACGCAACTATTTGCTGCCCACCTCTCAGAAGTATTCACTCCCCGTAACGAAATTCTCACTAGTTCCTTTATTACAGAAATAGAAAATAACTTGGACATTCCTTTACAATTAGACCCTCCCCTAAAAGCTTTTACGCCATCTGATGTTTCCTTCATAATAAAACAGCTCCCTACCAAAGCCCCAGCTATGACCTCATAACATCCAACTCCTCCGCCATTTACCAAAAAAGGCGATAATTTATCTCACCTACATATTCAATGCTGTACTACGCACAACCTACTTCCCATTACTGTGGAAATTCTCTATAGTTCTATGATCCCCAAACCCAATGAATCTTCCAAAAACCTACATCCTATCGACCCATAAGTCTTCTTCCTGTAATGGGAAAAATCTTAGAAAAATTAGTATTAAAAAGATTATATCCTATTCTTCAATCACATAACATCATCCAGATCATCAATTCGGATTTAGAGCTACACACTCTACCACTCAGCTGTGCCATCGTATTGTAGAAGTCATCTCTTCGTCTCTTGAGCAGAAGAAATATTGCGCGGCAGCCTTCTTGGATGTCGCGCAAGCATTCGATCGTGTCTGGCATCCGGGCTTGATGTGGAAGCTGAGAGGTTTCCTACCACCAGCTTATTACTTAGTGGTAAAATCCTACCTGAGTGACCGCTACTTCAGGGTCAGCTATAGAGATCATCCTTCTCCAACTTCCTTCCTATATCTGCTGGTGTTCCCCAAGGAAGTATACTTGGACCCGTCCTTTACTCCATTTATACAGCTGATATGCCAACTATGCCACATACCTCCACTCTCTACACATTCGCTGATGATACCGCCGTTCTTGCTACACATAAAGATCCCGTAATAGCAACTCGCAATCTACAGGCGCACCTGAATTCACTCCAAAAATAGTTCAACAAATGCGTAATCAAAATTAGTGCTGAAAAGAGCCAAACTATTTCCTTCACTCTCAGACGACTCACTTCTGCTCCAGTTTATTATAACAATGTCGCCTTACCCCAGTACAAAGCTTCAACCAAACGATCTAATTATAATCGTATCCAAACACTTCAATCCAAAATCCTTCGCAAAATCGTTTCAGCTCCTTTCTTTGTCACCAACCATACAATCCACACAGAATTAAATATACCATACGTTCGTCAAGAAATCCTATTCCGTTACAACAAATTTCACAACAGTTTATCATCTCATGTTAATCCTCTCGTCCGTGAACTTGCATCCCTAACTAACCCTATAAATTCAACAAGAAGACTAAAACGTCAGTGGCCTCGTGATCTACTTACTAAATAACTCGCGAGTTTCACTACTGAGTGACTTCTCCGTTCCTGTTTCTATGAATTGTCCACAATTAACAAATTTACTATTGTTAAGCTTATTATAACAGGTGTAAATATCAATAATAATAATAATAATAATAATAATTTTAAAAAAAAATTGATAATATAAAATTTAAACTAACTTTATTTAGATCTTCATGAAGATGCTCTAAAAGTATAATTAGAAATTCGTTAGAATCTTGGTGGGCTGTACCTTTAAAAATATCTTTTATGTTTCCCATAATAGCCTGAAAAAATAAAATAAAAATAACACGGATACAATATGGAATTACGTTTGTATAATATATACTCATAATGCATAACAAGAATGATGTGAATATACCTTAAGATCTTTTATTGAATAAACTCTTATTTCGCCGGACCACATGTTTCTAAAAGCATCAATTACTTCCTGAGCTACTCTTCCTTTAGAACGACTATGATGATTGAGCGTATGTTTGTTTAAAGCAGTCATCTCTTTTACTAAAGGTTCTGTATTGTTTAAACATTGTAATATTGAGTTCATGTAACAATTGTTGGCGAAGTTTTTCAATCCGGTCAAACCAGCTGACTGCAAAAAATGCGATATATTAATATTTCATTTAGGCTAAGATTCTTATTGCTTAGAAACTGTCAAATTATTTGGAAGCTAATTTCCGGTTTGAGTTTTGCATCTCTCGATTGTTCTACCAATTTCAGAAACTTTCGAAATTACAGATCCAGAAATCTTAGAATGAATGAATGAAACTTAAAAGGCTATTGTAACCCTTGGCTAAGAATGGTCTTAGGTCTATATTGTTACAATAAAAGTCAATAGCTAAATTAAAGACATCTGTAGAAATTAAGAAGATGTGTATAGAGAGAGTAGCTACCAAGTAAATAAATTGTAACATAGATATTTTTTGGCTTTATAACTTAAATGTAAATGCATTATTAAGTGAAGAAGATACTTTAGAACCATTAACTAGTATTTTGGCCGCCTTCAGAGGTGACCACTCTTTTTTAGCGCCTAGCAAGCTGCTGATCGCAAAGAGTAGAAATAAATGTAGATATAAGGCGCTGTCTTTACCACAACAAAAGCTGATTTTTACTAGTACTACCAAAAGTGGCGCTTCGTATCACAAAACGCAGAATTATATTGCACTATTCTCACATGGTCACTTAATGGTGATCGCATTAGCAGCGCAGCTAACTCTTTACCTCAAAATAATATTCTCTGTTTATCAGGAGTTCCCTCTAGCATGAACTAGTCTATACTAAATGACTTTAAGAATATTATGTATGCGCGTGATCTTTCATATTTTTTCATTACTCTTCACGTAAACATCCTCTACAATCAATTCTCTATTGTGTATTAGATTTTTTTTTTTTTTAAACTTAATAAAATTAAATATAATATTTGTGTAAAATCTGGTTTCTTCTATTCTCCATGCTCACTTAATATTACTTAAAAAGTCACATGTCATTTCCATTAACACATGTTTTTGCTTAAATTAAAATAATTTTTTAAAGTTTTTATGCATGAAATTCACTAATTATAGTGGTTTTGTGTCGGTTTCTAAGTTTGCTAGCCCGACATGTCAGTCTGCAACCGTGCAGACCTTAAAGGAAAAAATAACTTTTAACCGTGCGAAAATCTATACGACTAGATTCACCTTAAGCATTGTCAGTTTGAGGGCCTATATCTATTTTTTAAGATCAAAGCAAAAACATCAGATTAATAAAGTAATTATTCCGAAGGTGAAGGAACGACACAGATGTTCCCTTAGCAATATGTCGAAGGGGATAGTTACCACTTTAAAGTAGTTTGCCCGATATTAAAAGAGTTCCGGCGGACATAAGGGGATCCACAATAGACCTCAATTTGTAGGTCGCAGTGGAATGCGCCCCCCCCCCTTCCCCCGATTCTATTCTATTCTATTCCGGCGGACATAGTTTAAGGTGGATTTAGGATGCACAGATTTTCTAAAACAGCTCAATAGTAAAAACTGTCATGCTTTGTTTAATTACGCTATAAGAGGCTCTAAGATATAGGAGACAAATTGTATTTGAATAAAATTGTTAGTACTTGTATTGAGTGTGTGTGTCATGAGTTGTAGAATACAAATTATTTTTTTATTTAATAATTTTCTGAAAATAGGTAAATATGTAAAATATTATTGTAAAATAAATAAGTTACTATTTTTTAGCTTAAATTAACGAAAAAAATTGGATGCTACTTTTAGAGATCAACTCAGCGTCATTCTGAATGTCCATGCATTTTGTTTTGTAAATGGTTTTGTGTATTGTAATTTGTACTTAAATTTATCAAATAAAACATTAAATAATAATAATAAATAAATAAATATTTCCAATGTTGGATAAAACATTAGTATATTGAAATCTATCATAATATACTGAATAGGGAATTTAACCAGACAAGGAAAAAAAAAAGAAAAAAAAAAGTAGCTTAAAGGTGAGGTCAAGAAGCCCATTCGAACTATTTTCTACATTAATCCAGGACTTTTCTAATAAAATGAAACGTCAGAAATATCAGAATTAACATCACAACTCACCAAAGGATAAAGAAAGTCATATTCACTTCTGGAATGGCAATAGGAAATTCTAAATGCAACAACAAATTTTATAGTTCTATCACAGCAGAGTTTCGACGGTGTTACTATCAAATTTTTTTTTTAAATATCGATGAACTACTTTATTATCTATAAACAGGTCCTTAGTTTTGGAGACATTCTTGCTATTGGACAAATAGAATGCAAGAAATTATTAAAATCTTTCGACTAGGAAAATGGCCAAAACAACAATTAATTGTCACTTTTTCCAATGAAAAATTTTAATAAATATCTAAGTATTATTAAACTAAAACTGAAATTTCATTTTCATTTCTCTTAGTCTCTAAGAAAAACTAGTGTGATCGTGCCAAATTTTCGAAATCACGTTTTCTAGCATAGCTGCATTTTAGAAATCAGAATAGGAAAATTATTTTTAACGAATATTATGGTTGTGGTCAAATTCTATTAAAGGAAAATGCGAAGAATTAAATAAACTGAATCCTAATTTGGTAGTTTGACGTTAACCCCCCAGAAAAAATAGGCATTACATTACATTAAATAAACTGTATTTTCAGTATTTTGAAATATCTCAAAAAATGTCCTTCCGATTTATTTTAAACTTTGTAACCTTCTTCAATAGGATTTATCATTTTTATTTGAAACATCTTTCCTAGAAAATTAATTTTACTGGAGATCTAAGAACAATGTTGGTAAAATAACGGTTCCCCCTAAATGGTCATTTCAATATATAATAAACGGGCCTACAAACTACATAATATTATAGTCACATCAAAATGTCAACTTTGAATTGCAGATTATTTCCTAAAGTAAAAGCGTAGCTACATGAAGCAGTACTACTTGGACGTCAGAATGATGGAATGTAATCAATACTGTCCCTATGAACTACTTATATTAGCTTATTTTTTTTTAAAGCCTGTTAATATTTGAAAGTAATCATGTAATGAAAATATGATTTAGACAGTTCTGAATTTGTAAATTTTAAAGGAAATTATACATCTTTGGGGGAAAAAAAAAATATCATGCATACCTTCTTTATAATCGCATGAACTTATATTAATAATATTTTTATATAATCTTGCTATCAGTCGACCCCTCTCATATTTATCAAATAATAATTGATAAGTGGAGATTCGAAAATTGTATCGATATTTTTCCGACAAAACTAGTTTTATTGTCGTCATGATCATACATATACTAAACAGATTCAATGACTGAAGAGCATGCATTAGTAAAGAGAAGAAGAACAGGTGGTTTACTTAACAAGATATTAAATAAAACCCCACAAACGACGACGCAAATGATCATTATCCAATTATATACGGTATAAATAATGTGAATATGAATACTTTATTTTCATTTTTCTAAACTAGAACAACGATTTGTCTAATATTATATTATAAATCATTGAGGTATTAATTAATTATGTAAAATTTATTTCATGATTTCAGAAAAATCGAATCAGAATTCCGATTTTATGGAAAATAATGTTTTTACAGATTTTTTTTGAGTTTCAAAAATGGTAAATAAATAAATTATAACAAATTAAAAAATGAAGTGTTTCATTTTTTCAACACGTTACCACATATTTTCAATACGTTGTTGAATGTATAACTCACTTAAAATTTAGTCTGGTTCGTTAGGTCAATATAAAAAGTGGCATAAGTTCTCTATTCGGTGAAAATAAAATACTGATGCGTATGCTGATCATTTGAATGTTCTCATAAATCATTTCTCAAACTTTCAATTGATCAACTTTTTTGTAAAAACCTGAAATTTGTACAGCAAATTTATTAACCGTTATTAGTTGCTATATAAGTCCGATTAAAGAAAACCATTATTTTAAAAAAAGTCTAATTACGCAGCTTTACCTGAACCCTTCTCAAAATCAACTTTCTGGCCAAAACTATTTCAAATAAAATCGATAGACCTTTGTCAAGTGTATTAAATAAAGAAAAACATCAGGGCCCATTTCGAGCAAATCAAGAAGAAAACTGAAAAAAAGAAAGTAAAATCTGGTTCGTTGGACCAAAATCTTAGGACCGAACCACCGGATGATATTAAGACAGATTATTACTACTTCCTGTGTTTTTTGTTGCAGAGGATTGTTTTCACAATCACTCTCACTCTCTCTCTCTCTCTCTCTATTACCCACCACACACACTTATACATATATACACATTTCAACACCACCTGTTTGTTTTTTCATATTCAGGTTTACTTCAAAAACACATATTACGGGAGGGGGGACTCAATTTCGATAAATGGAAACATCGAATAAAGATACTCATTAACAGCAATCAGCCATAATAAAAATCAGTAACATTCTGGCTTAAGTGGTTGAGTCGTTTACTATGGAAGAGGATTGATACTAAATTATTCCATCATGAAGCACCATGAAGAGGGAAGCGCTGGATTCAAAACTACTGATAGATCATATAGGGGTTTAATAGCATAAAGGACCTAAACGCAAATAACATACTACTAAAAATAATATAGCAAATAATGATTACTTACTGTTGTGCCGTAGGTAGAATCAGTTCTTTCGCCATAAGCTGGATGAGGTGTAGGACGGCTTGGTTTATTGGCTCTTGTGAAAGTTGGATGTTTCACATGAAAACTATCATCATCTTTTAGCTGAGGATGAAAAAATTTAATTATCAATTACAATCCATCAATCAATAAAATCAAATGAAATCTATTACTAATAAAAAAAAAAAAACTTTCTCTATATCTTTAAACAGATGTTTTTCTTCAATTTATCTGCGTTCACATTCAAGAGTTTTGTTTCTAACTTCAATCTATAAACTATAAAATAGGTGTGACCAAAGTTGTTTAAATAAGAAAGCGTTATCAGCCTTTTGGCTATTAACGTTGATTCTGAAAACCAAAAAATTGAAACAATGGATGGAGGAAAACTCTGCAAGTTAATTATTATCAATTATGATTTTTTTTAATTCATAAACTAAAAATCTTCGTAATCATTATTATTTTGTTCGAGCACTGATCAAAATTAACTAAAAATGGAACTGAGCTATCGTATTATTTCCGCGAGCAGTACTAATTACAATGTAATACAATTGAACCATATGCACAGCTCATGACTCTTTGGTCACAACCTATTTAAAAAGTAATAAAATTTTGTATACAGGGATCACCAAAATTTATTGGGAAAAGTTTAATGTAATTTACAAAACCAATTTAAAAAAAAAAAAAACATTCAATTTAAATCTACTCAATTGATAAAGACTAACTTGATTATTAAATATTGTAGATGATCTATTGTTAAGAGTCCTAAAATTAAATCCTAATAAAAAATCGATGAAAATAGCCACCGAAAAATTCAACACATATATAAATCCACTTGACAGAATAAAGAATATATTAGTAAATAAAGAATACTTAAATTTTTGAAAAATATTTTTTATAGTATTCATTTTTCTTAATTAAACGTAATTAATCTCCATGATATAGTATAAT
The DNA here is from genome assembly GCA_011037195.1 of Triatoma infestans. NCBI lineage: Eukaryota > Metazoa > Arthropoda > Insecta > Hemiptera > Reduviidae > Triatoma > Triatoma infestans. Next base: position 71,742 of record JAAEAF010005750.1, on the reverse strand, counting down.
ATCAACAGAATGACTGAACATAACTTTTTTTTTCTAAAGTAGGAGGGGGAAATATAGAAGAGCCAATCAGCAGGCACGATTTATGAGTTCTGGTGAAGAGTTCTACAATGTGCCTGAATTAAGGTGAATTATTAGTTGTTTTATTCAAAAGTGGAATCAGTAGTACCATCCAAAAGAATAAAAAATAAAGTATTTCCTATCTCCATGCACTGATTTTTTTGTAGAAAGAGCAAGGTGGGTATTTAAAGTTATGCAGTAAACTTCTCATGGTATTGTTTAGTAATTAAGGGTTTTTTTTTTAAAAAAAAGAAAGTAATCTTGGGCAGAATAAATGTATTCGTTACGATTCCGGAATGATTTCACTGTATCCTGAACAGTTTTCTATGAGCCATGCTCCATACACAAGACTCAATTTTGAAGGAAATAACGTAAAACTTCACGTTTAAGAAGCACGTCAAAAAAGCAAGGCTAAGAAAATTATATAAACTTCTACAGCAAGATCAGTAAAGGCCGAAGAGATGTGGCCATAAGCGACCTACATTCGAATATGAAGAAATTTTCAAGAGATAGAATGTTTTGAGTCAAATCAATGCTCTATGCAATTAAGGAAGTGCTTTACAACTAAACTGAAGGAATGTTTATATTTCACTTTTTTTTTCTCATTATTGGCATAACTCAAATTTAAATAATAATAAAAAAGATGGAAAAAGAATTGGAAAAATAAATTTTACATCTAAAGTTACAAAAGCATGGAATTTTCTTCGGATCTTCAAGTAATAAAAAGGCTAGTTAGTGGAGGAAAACGGCTTTTCTTCAAAAGTAAAAAGCGGTACGAGGTGGGCGCTAACCATGTATTTAGTAAATAAAGTAAAACACTTGGTGGTGGTCAAATTCTCAGGCTGCAGCACGCCATTTTATATACTCATATATATAAATATGCTTCAATCATAGAAATATTTATTTTTGAATTTACATAAAACACATCTTGATTCTTTAAGAGATTTTGATTGGCATCTTTTACTATATTGCAACTTTTAACAATAGCATTCGATGTTTGTTTAAGTATACTGATATTTGACATTTTTCAAAACGACCGTGTAATATAGAGGGGCTGCAGCACATAAACAACCTCTATATTCGCTATCCGTGAAGTAAGGGGTTTAGTGCTTGCCCGTCTGAAGATGTTAGCCTACCTCGTAAAAAAATGGATGTAGCATTATATGCTATGAATTCCTAGCGATATAAATTTAGCAGGGATTGGAAAAGAACTGGCTCTTTGGTGAAAGTTAGAGCAAGTTGCCTTAGGCTTCCCCTGAACCTAAGTTAGTTTCAATTAGAGGTTTTTCTTTTAGTTCTACTATGTCAGTTTTCGATGGAATAGGCCCTTCATTTTTATTCATCTTAAACTGGATGAGGAATCAATATAATAAGATATTTCTGACAAATCTTGGACAGAATGGCTGAAAAATTGTCTGCTGTCGAGGATTCCCCCAAGGCATTGCATTTCGTTTATTTACCGAGCCGTTTGCCTTGATAATTTTGTTTAGTTTTGTTTCATGATGGCGCCTTCTAGACCTGACAGGGGCCAACAACGGATGAAGACATAGCGATGTTACCGGAAAGCACTTCTTTGAATGTTAGAAAACTCGAGGACGGATACTGAATAAAAAAAAAAAGCTTATATATGATATAAAAAAAAAACCTTACCTGCGCTATATTTGGTGAAGATGAAGAACGTTTAAGTCCACCACTTCCTCCATCTTTTTTAAGTGGAGATGTAAATATTCCTAAAGAAATAAAATAAATTATTAAAATATAACGTTCCCTAATTCATTTATAACTTTTCCAAATTATTTAAACCTTCTTGCAATATGATTTAAAGGTGAAAACTCGCCTATTGGCGAGGAAAGAAAGGCGGCATAGGGCGTTATAATGAAGAAGTCATTGTTTTAAATAACTTCATCGCTTACATAATTGCAATAGCCCGTTTCTTTTCCACATCTTAATATCCTCGTGTAAAAAGTAAGTTTTACACTCTCTGACTGCTATAATACGAAATACTGCGCGATCATGTCACATTTTTCTAAACCGCACACACGCACATATATAATATATATATATATATATATAGATATATATAAAATGTCTGTGAATATATAAAGAACAAAATTTCGGTACCAAAATCGGTCAAATGCAAAGTGTCTTTGAATGTTTTTCCTTCAGTTTTTGCAATTTTCTCTCACTCGACTCCACTGTTTTTTTTATAATGAATCTTAGAAGTTACGTTGCAACTGTTTTGACAATAACGTCCTGATGATGGGCGAACGCACGAAACCGGTCGATGACCACAAAACGAAGCAGGCTATCACAGAAAATAACTCTTTATTTGAAACATATTAATAGGATCACTGATTTTAAGAAAGTTTTGGGGGAAGTAATAGTTCAACCCCAAAATGTATCATTTCAGTAAGCACGATTCATAAGACTACAATGACTGAGATTCAATAAAAATTAGAAGAAAATTTGTCAACTGGACAAAACATCAAATATATATGGAAATGCTAAATAAAAAAAATAAGTACAAGCTGAATTTTACACATATAATTTTGTTATTACTGAAATATTATTAAGAAAAAAACAATAACTGAAAATACAAAACAGTAATTACCTTCTTCTGTGTCTGAAGAATCATCCCTAGGAGAGAAAAAAAAAAAGTGTAACACAAAATACTATTCAGATTTATTAAAACAATTCACAATATGACATAAAATCAAGCAATAAGATTATTACCTGCTAATAATACTAGCTGCTTGTGATTTACTACCGCCTATTTGTGGTTTCAGTTTCCTTAGTTCTTTTAATTCTTTCTGAGGGCTTTCTCTTCTAAATAAAAGGTATTTATTATTTTTAATAATTTCAAATAATGAACTAATTTCTATAGAATCGAAATGATTCGGTAGATTTATAGATTAACTTACTTGGGCGATGGAGAATAATCACGTAATTGGTTATTCGATTTCTTATCAACTCCTGGGGATTCACTACGAGAACTGTCTAACCTAAAATTTATATTATGTTGTTCATAAAGAAAAAAATGTTTTCAATAATACTTTTTCAAAACTACAGTAACAAAATATTTATTGTAAAATACTTAGGTCTTAAGCTGAACCAACACTTTAGAGGCGATAGTACCCCGAGAAGAGCAAATTGTCGGTATATAACTAACCACTGACGCAGTCTCACCCCGAAGACCTAAGTGTTTTACATGATAAATTATTTATTAACTTACGCTTTGGTTTCAGTCTTCAAAGGCTCGGAATTAGTTTCAATTGGAGGTTTTTCTTTTGGTTCTCCTATGTCAGTTGTCGATGGGGTAGGCTCTTCATTTGTATTCACCTTAAATTTGAATAACTATTAAAATATTCATATGGAAAAATAGTTACAAAATCCATTATTTTTTCTTTCTTCATTATTAACCACTGCTTAATATCAAGCAAAGAAAATGATAACCGGTAATTAATAATAGATATATCTATATCTTAAGATGACCATTACCCAATGATTGAGGTTCTAATGATCACCAATCACGACCTTGCATCATCCTTTTCAAATCAATTGTGCTTCCTCTTTGTCCCATTTTTTGAATGTTTACTGCATTACTTGTGGGTAATATATTATGAGACTGGCGAGGTTGGTTCCCGTTAGTCTCAAAAACATAATAGCCGGTTTAAAAAAATTTTAATTTATTTTTTTCACATAAATATTTGGTAAGTTAAGCGGTGAAATATTATAATTTCTAACTTGCAGGATGTTTAGAAGATGAATAATTCTTACACTTCAATCATAATTATATGACTATTAATAATCTATAACTTAAATGAAGGAAAAGGATTGTGAGATTAGGTCTTTTTAAAAAATAAGAAAACTTAAATTCTTGCCAACGTCTCGACAAATATTTTGTCTTTTTCAAGGCATAAAAAAAACTATTAAATAATCTTCAAAACATAACAAATTTATATAGTTTTTAAATTAGTTATGTTTTGAAGATTATTTAATAGTTTTTTTTATGCCTTGAAAAAGACTATATTTGTCGAAACGTTGGCAAGAATTTACGTATTCTTATTTTTTAAAAAGACCGAATCTCACAATCCTTTTCCTTCATATAAGAACGATCGAGAAGAATCTTCTATAACTTAAATTTTAACTGGATTCGGTGGATAAAGGTCCAGGATATGTGGGCACCCGCTGATCATCCGGGATGATGTCCCTGGGGTTACATAAGAACCATACACTTGAAAGTTTCCAATCAGGAGATAATATCGACTCTAAAACCGGGCCGAATCAGGGTATAATTTATGGCCTTGTCGTATAATGCCCTATATGATCTTAATCGCTCTGACGCGATTAAGCTTCAAGATCCAGCATTAAGTGGACGGTGAATGTAATGGATGGATGAGTTTACTTTTCAAGAAATCTTAAAAACAAAGCGGGAAGCTTCTAAAACATAAACTACCGGTGGAAATTTGAAGAAGCAAGTTGTTCGTAGCAATACTTGCGACTAAGACTAGTATCACTTGTAGAAGGGTGGCTCACTATTTGGACCATTGATTCCTCCAAACCCTCATCCCCAAAATGGCGAAAAAGGAGGCAGAAGACAGTCTGAATGAAGAATAAAAAACACGCAGGGATTTGATCTCCTCTTCACCTAGATGTGGCTATTAAAAACGGGAATCACCCACATAAATTTACATCGCGCTAAAGAGGACATCTACCGACACAGAGACAGTTTACCAAGTGGCTACTAGAGTAGAGCGCTGATCAAAGAACCATGGTTCATCGGGGCAGATCAATGGCTGCTAGGTATAAGAATGCCAAGATAGTATAAAACTAAATTTCCTAGGGTCTCACCTGTGAAAAAATGAATAATACAACTAAGATGTCACCAAGAACTATTTTAATGGCAGGGAAACTCGTCATAAATTACCCCTCACATGCATTTAAAACAATGAAAAAAACAAAGTTGTTCAGAGTTTTGAATGGTGAAAATTGCAGAGTGATAGTTTTATGTTTCAGGAATTGTGTTTTGCTTTTTGGATTTGTTGCAAATTTACGAGTAATTGTACTGACTCAACATTCAACAGTTGTACTGATCATTAAAAGTTTACCAAAAATTACTCAAGAATCAACAAAAGTCAGAAGATAGCAGAGATGATTAGTAGGGATACTAGAATTGGGAAAGTCTGGAGCTTTATATATTTACCTAAACTACCAATGTAACCAGGTAACCAAAAAAGCATAATTAAATAAACAAAAATATTCATCCTATTTTCTTGTTTCCTTTCAACTTAAAAATGTTTAATTTAATGGAGAAAAATATATAATGTATTACGAAATTATAAACAAATAAAAATGGATGGTCCGACACGTAAATGAAGAAAAAAAAATCTGGTTTGAAACACTCACGCAACTTTCTCTTACTGCTGTTCTCAAAATTGTAATTGACAAATGTTATAGTTTGTGTGCCAAATTTAACAAAATTCTCGAAAATTGAAAAAACAGTTCAGTAAAAGCGCACTTCCGGTTTACCAATTTTCTTGAAACTCGGAATTTTGGCAATCTATTAATTTCTAATTACTTTTTTTTGGATGATCAAATTGTATAATGAACTATGATAGCAATTTAGAGAAAGCTATAACCCCATCCCTCCCCTAAAAGTGCCCTTAAATGAATTTTCCCAGAGAAATGTTTTAAATAAAAGATGTGGATCATTGCGTGTTTGGTTCATACTCAATGTTTCAAGAAAATCGTCGGAGCCATTTTTTGAGAAAATCGGAAGAAAGTGAAGAAATCATTTAGTAAAGTATTAAAATAAACGCACTTTCCATTATCCAATTTTTTCAAACTCGGAATTTCAACAACATATTTAATTCTAATTAACATTATTAAGAAGGCAGAATTGTCTAATAAACTGAAATAGCGCTTTAGATGAAAACCTAACCCCACCCCTCCCCCAGAAGTGCCCTTAATGAATTTTCCCTGAGAAATGTTTCAAATAAAAGTTATAGCTCTTTGTATATGTATTTGATATGCTAAGTTTAAAGAAAATCGTCGGAGCCATTTTTGAGAAAATCGCAAAAACGTGAAAAAACAACTAGTAAAGTGGTATTTCCAGTTGAGGAATTTTGACAAATAACGTAGGGTCAGATCCCATGGTGATACCTAAACGGAATATCAAGTTTCAACTTCCTACGGTTTTCCGCTTTTGAGCTATGCTGTTCACATACATACATACAGAGAGAGAGAGACCATTTGGTAAAAACCACTTTTTTGGACTCAGGGGACCTCAAAATGGATATTTCCGGTGAAAACTCGATATCGAAAATTTGACACGATTACAATACTTCCTCTTACTAGGAATAAGAGAATGTAATAAAAACAAAGGATATCTGTCATACGATAGTTGCAACATGCGAGAATATGTTTTTACTTTTTCGAAGCCCCTTCCCCCGCCACGATGCACCGCCGCCTTCCGGGAAGTCTCTCATTACAGACATCGTTGCCCATCACCGAACACAGAGATGTAGAGACTCCTACAAAGGAAAAAATCTAGCAGTAGCAACTAGACCGAATCCGGGACCTCCGCGTGGGAGTCCAGCACGTTACCATCTGTGCTAATCCCTTCCCTACTATTTGATGATAGCACTAAGATCTATTTCAACGGAAAAGAAAGTGATCTAGGGGTGCAGGTTTATAGAGAGTGCTTAGGAGATATAGAGAGTAAGTACAAGCATCTATATCTAGCGTAATAATAATAAAGGAGAAACGTATTAGTAACATAAAGAAGATAAATCATGTTTACGTTCCCAATGCAACTGTATGTGAAGAAATATTCAAATGTATTCCAAAAAATAATTAAATGTGATTTTATCCAAATCGGTTATGAATCGAACTTTAGTTAGAGAGGATCTTTCTACATTTGTTTGTTTGTTGGGATCCTAATACGATCTTTTCTACTCTCAATTAAATGCCTAATCATATTCTGTAAAATTTAGATTTGATATTGTCTGAATGGTTCGATATATAAAAGATGAATGTGTAATTTCCCGAATATCAATACGCTGTAGACGCTAATAGTATATGCGTAATAGTAGTATTGCAATGTTTCATACAAGATTTTTGTAATAAAAATAGTAATTCAGGAGTCACACAAAATTCGCATTATACCTGGTTATGTGGCAAACAGAATCAATAATAATAAATGTTTAACTACTATAATAATTACTACATACCAAGGAAATTTTTTTGGTCGTCCTGTCAATTGAATTAACTGAATTTACAGATGGACTCGTTTCAGCAATATTATCTATACTTTCATTTACAATCTTTAAATCATCATTTGAACTTTTATCATTTTTTTCCATTTTTAGCAGTTGTGGCTGGAAAAAAAATATTCTCAAACAACCACACATTATATAAATAAAATATAACTCTTTAGTTTTGCGCTATTTATTAATAAAGACCTTAGAAGATCTGTCGACAATCAGTTTTGAAGATGGAGTGGTTATATTTTTTGGTATATTCTCTTTCTCTGGTTCCAACTCTTCCATTGGATAATCGAATGATGTTACTGAAAATATTAAATATTATTTTTTTTTTTTTATTGTCAAGGACAAAGCCCCTAAGAGGAGGTAGAATTTTTTCTGCAATTTTTATGTCAAAGCTAATTATTTTGGATTCACTACTATTAATTCATCATTCAAATTAAGGTAGTTAATTTCGATCACTTTGATTTTAAACAGGTAGCTGAGATCCTATACAGTCAGCAATCAATGTGACACATATTGACTTTGCATATGCCGGGCATCGAGTTCAAGACTACGGAAAGTTGTGGATTTCCACGTCGTTTGCTAACAATATGAACATATCTTCAAGGCTTCGAATGATTTCTTAATTACAAGACATGTAAATTTTCTGGATGTAACTGACTACCAAACGAATTGTACTTGTCAGAACTGAATTTGTGAGATACTTTTGCAAGGATATGCTTGAGGAGTCTTCAATTATGAAGAAGCCACACATTCAAAGATCATTTACTCTAAAGAAGTTCACATATGGCGATAAGCAGATAATTTATACATATAGCAACAAACAAGTTTTGAAATGAACAACTAGCTTGATAAAATCTAAAACAGAAGATGTAATTTACTTGACAAGCAATGGTGCGCGACTATTGTTTCATGTAACTTTGTTGGATGAGCCATTTCAGTTTTCCCGCGCAAATCAGCAAAGGACGTTCGTGTTGATTAAATCAGGTGAAGGTTAAATTAATTGATAAATGTTTAACAATGGATTTTTGAGCAATCACAGCCGAGATTTTGAGAGAGAACTTAAACAATTAATTAGATGAAATACATGCAATAGGAAGACCAAACCAGAATATTCTAACTAAATTATAAGGTCAGAAGGTTCGAACCATTATTAGAAAATTACAACCGTAAATATAATAATCAAAAAGATAATAAATTTTTTCGATAGTCTTCTGGTAGATTCAATTTCCTTTGCCATATATTCGTGCGAAATATATTGCATTTTAAGAACAATTGACACAATCAAGTCTTTCATTTTATTCTTTAGAATTTAGGTAAAAATATAAGTTAAATAGTAGTGTAATTCACTTCTTGATTAAAACAATACGTTCAACCGTTTCGTGAGAATAAACCGGACTATTCACATTTATAAGTTTTTTCATTCATAATTACTACTAAACATTATCATTAATTAAAGAAATAAATAAAATCTAATATTGTAACACGTTTGATATCTTAAAACAGCGAAGTAAAAGACAAGTAGCGTGATGTTTCTTATTCTGACCCTGTGGAGTGGGAATAAGAATACCTCCACAGTAATCTCTGCTTGTCGTAAGAGGTGACTAAGAAAACAGCTGAGCTCACTATCCGTGGCTCAGAATCTCCCTAGCTCTTCTTACCCTTACTTCCTTTCGTTTTCACCTTCCCTGACCACTACCTTACCTCCGTTTTATTACAATGGGCAGACAGGGCTCATTCATGCCATGGTTTGAAGGCAACCTAGATAGGTGAACAGAACCCCAGGGAAAATTTCCTGGTCCTCCAAGTTGGGGGTTGTCGCTTTGGGCCAGTCCCCAATCGACAAAAAACCTTAGTGGCTGCGAAACTTAACGTAAAGTTTGACTGTTAAGAAAAAAGGACACCTCAGCATTGAGGAAAACCCTTAAAAAAAAACTTATTCGGAAGCGCCTCTAAGCATTATTGATTTTGCTTTTTTTAATTGGTGCAATTTAAAAAATGATTTGTACAACAGAAATCTTTACTTACAGCCTAAAATAAGTAGGATTTTATTTTACAATCTTTAATAAAATGGGAAATTTGCTATCAAAGATAAAAAAATCTGCACTAAAAATGATTAGCCAAGCGTACATAATGTTGACTTACATAAATTATTGGCAGAAGAAATATTTTTCAAAGGTGGCTTCACTTTAGGGTTGGTAGTGATTTGTGGATACCTAGAAAGTAGTTCTTCGTAACCTCCTTCAAGTATTAATGGTGGTGTACATTTATAATTTACAACGTGGTCCCACTAGAAGTAAGACAGCATATAGTAAATTTTAAAATTTAAAAATAATAAAAGAATTTTAAAAGGGGAGAACCTTTTATTTAAAAGGATAAGACATAAAAGCATTTTGTTAGAGGTATCCATTTTAACGCTAGAAAAAAAAAATGTTTTATTAGTATTCTTAATTACTGACACCAGCATAGAGTATACAATTAACAAGACATTTCCAATTACAATATTTTTATTGATCTGAAGCTATCCAATGAGATTAGTAAACATTCTTCTGTACATTCTTCTATTAGATAATATTATAAATTTTTTTTAAAAACTTAAGAATTGCATAATCAAGCTTATCTTAATAAAGATGCCAAATTTTGAAAGCAAAATTTAAAAAATAGTCAAATCTGATAGTAAAACAGGAAAATAAATTGATCCATAGTGAAGTATGATGAAAAAACTTCTATCATATATTCTTATTGATTATGAAGAACTTCTAAACAATTTATTCAATTGCACTATCTTAATTTTATTGACGATGCTATGGATTGTACCATATTGGAAAGGATAAGACAGAGAACCTGTTAATTTGGAATTGTTTTAACTTTGGTAACAGTATAGAGTCGCACCAAATGTGGGACTTGTGCCACGTCATGATAAGATCTGTAGAATGCGGGATTTTGTCTCCTAAATAAGCAAAAGATTTCTCACGGTTGGTCTTTGAGAACGGTGTGGATAAATATATTAGGACGATTAAAAAAAAAATTTTTGGTTGACAGAATAACCCAGATAAAACAACATTTAATTAAACTAAGTGCTCTGCATTCCAAGGTTACTGGTGTCTGAAATGGCATCATATGTCGAATTGACTCTCATTTGTCCTAATTTCCTTGTAAGTAACTATCTAGTTTAAGTCATGCAAAAACATCAGCTTTTTCTGCCAAACAAGTATTTAAACTTTGCTTGTAAAGGATCAGCTCAATAGTAACGCGCTGGACTCTCGCGCAGAGGTAAAGCTGCCTTAGATATTCTCTTCCTAGCAACTCTACAGTTCATTGCTCTATGATGGTGGGCATTGTTGGCTGTAACAAGAGAACACTGCCTGAATGTCGGCAGTGCATGAAGTGCTCCTGGACATAATAGGTATTTGAGGTCGCAGCGCACTATCCCCTAACAAGATATAAACTTTCCTCACACCATAATAAAGCGTTGAGTTACTTTGATAATATATATTTGGTAAAAGATGTTCTAATTCAGAAACATTCTTCCAATCGCCCTAAGAATGATTAAAAATAAAATACAAGTTAGATATAGATACCTTCAGAAGTATATCTTTCAGATTATTCAATGGTGATTTCTCATCTAATGTATTTAGCGAACTGCTCCAATCAAGCAATATCAACTTATCAACAATAACTCGCATTTTCCATAAATTCATACTGTCATTATCGACAAATTTTTTACTCAAAGTATTGGCAGACATTCTAAAAATTTAAAACAAGTTTCAATTTAATTTACAGAAAGAATCATTAAACAAACATGAATGAAAATATAATTTTTTTGAACCTACCCACGTTGAATTTTGTCATAAGATATATTAAGTATATTTTTGTGGTTTATATGTGATTCTTCAAAGTGGCCTGGTGGGCGAACATCCATAATTAGGAATGACTGCTTGGAAGAATCTGCTGATACTAATTTATATACTTCACAACAATCTATTTCACCTCGCTTTTGACTTTTTTCTGATAAAAAAAAAATACAATTAAGCCAACTAAAAAAGAAATTGTAGAGAAATTTCAATATTATAACCATGACTCAAACTCTTGTTTCCCTTGCATTCATTTTAGAATTTCCAGTTCGAAGTAGTGGAAAAGGAATATTCAGGTGTTGGTGCTGCGCTAAATGTGGAAGTTGAATCCAAATAGTTGTATATAACAATTTCCTTTGGAAGCTCTATGTATATTAATGAATACTGAGTGTATCATTATGTGATCGTATGTGAGCCGGAACAAATAAGAAAAAAGCAAAATCCCGAATTTACCTTCGTGAAGGGACTGAATATAACTGTATCACAGCGAGATTCGTTCAGCGGAAAGTAAAGGACTTTGCTGATGTTCAAACCGTTTTTTGACCAAGAAAAATTGGCATGTGTGACAATAAAATAGATAAATGTCAACAAAAATTTCTTTTTATTGATGTCTTGACCGAATATCGTTTTCCACATCTAGCTACGAATTTATTAACAGGGCCATAAATATTCCACCATATTAGTATGGTTTGAAAATAAATTACTCATTATTCTGCTTCTTACTTTGAGCATCTTCTTTTTAAACATTGCCTAACAAATATCTTTTGAATATGTGCATCAGTATTGTGATATATAACCATAAAGCAACGCAGTATTTGTATGTAACCATTATTGCTCGTATAAATACATATTTGGGAACTTTTGTAAAATACCTGCAAGTTTACGAATTTTTGATTCATTTCTTGAATCATTAAGTCCCTTATTTGAGGTATCCTCAGCTGGATATATAGTTATACATGAGGGTTTTGACTTTCCTAGATGCTCTTGATACCTTAAATAAAATACAATTGAGATTTTTAAAGCTGAGCTACATAAGTTAGCTGTATGTAAATTACACAATGTTAACATTGTAAAAAAACATTTAAAAAGAAGAATAAGGAAGACTTTCCCGACCAGTTATTAGTGGTAGTCAAAGGATCAAGCCCTTCTATAAATTCCAAAATCAAACATAAGAACACAATAATACTGGACATTAATAGAAAATCTTCTAACACCTTCCTTATCTTAATAATAAAAGGAAATAATATTTAAAACCGAAGCTAAAAACTAAAAGCAATAGCAATAATTTCATTCAATAACGCCACTGATTTGTATTCGTTTTTTGTGGCAAAAATGTAATGCTATATAATCTTACATTACTCATTCGTAGTGAATATGTTGTTAGCAATGAACTAGTTTAGCCCATTTCGAAAAACCATAACACATTTATAATCCATTTCATTTTTTCAAAACACAAAATTCATAACCATCATTAAAAACAACAGATTATATGTTGAATCGATCAAATCTTTAGGACATTTAACTCTAAATATTTACAATTTGATTTTATTCAGAAACTAATGACACTGGCAAAAAAATGAAAGTATAGACCCACCTGGCTTTAAGTTTTTCTGTTAATTTTGCATAGAACTTTTCATTCGTTTGAGCAGTGCGAAATTCTTTTTTCCATAGTTCATCTTTTTTAGATACACTTGGATCACTGCTTGCATAAGCAAGCAAAGTCATATATCTGTGTAAGTACATAAATTCTAATTCTTGATCTTTCTCCCTGCGAGCGCCTGAAACTCTCTGGTTCAATTCTTTCATTCTTTCGTAACATCTACAAAATAAACATAATTAATCACAAACCAACAAAATAAGAATATAAAATAGTTTATTATAACTTACCTCAATGCACTCATCTTTGATGGAACATTAAAATCTGACTTTTTTTTCAGTTCTTCGAAGGACTGAGCAATATGTAAAGATTTCCATTGGCTATCAGACATAATTAAATTTTATTTCCTACAAATACAGGTCTCAACCATCAAAAAAACATTACTAAGATATTATCCTTATCAGTGAGGAAAATTATGGTAAACGCATATTATGGCAATATTTAATATATACTTTCACTTTTATTCAGAAAAATCAACATTAAATAAAACAAATACTGCTTTGTAATTCTAAAATTTTTCAATTGAAAAATTTTTACGTAACAGAAATGATGTGTTTTCATGTTCGCTTCTGTTACAAGGGAAATATGTTTCCATGATACAATGATGAGACATTATTACATTATCTACAAACAGAACGTGGGTTCATTATGTTAAAAAAAGAAAAGAAAATTAATAATAAAGAAAGTGAAGTATGTACTTATATAACATTCTGTTCTAACCCGACATAACATACTAGTAATATCTTCTATTTGTAGACATCACCAGTGCCACCAAGAGCATCTGCAATGCAAATTTGTAAACCAAGGTGTGCGGCCTCAGCTGTAAATCAACCGAACTGCAATAAGTAAAAGTGGGGGTAAATAATTTATTTGGCGGTAACCAATACCGCATTTAAATATTTGTTAATGCAAAAATATGTTGTTTTTTAACAATCAATTACATTGAAAAGTAAAAGGTTTTTGTACGATTAACTCACTTAAGTGCAGCCCAGTTGGTAATTATAAGCCTCGAAAGCAGACAGATTGGAACGCTACTATATTGTATTGACACGAAGTCATTTATTTTCTTAATACATAAGATTTATCCACTCTTGGTGTTACCTTCTTAATACATTGCAATCAATTAGCTACTGTCAATAAATAGTAAAGCGTTTGAACAGTTAGGGTTAATTGGAACCGAAGAATATTTATCAGAATATAAATTCAATAATTCATCGAGTATGAAACTTCAGTTCAGTTATTTTATTTAAACAATAATTTTTTTCTTTTTATAGTTATAGGAACTTATTTAAATTTTTTTTGCTGAAGGAGGAGCTGACTATTCTTTTTCAGGGATCCAGGCGACCCTGCGGATATCCCAGCCTATAAACACGACAAAACCCACCTTCACCTTACTATAGTTGTGAGATTTGCCGAAATAAAATCGAGATGGTTTTCGTCGTGTATAATTTTATTATTGTGTATAATAATATACACAATACATATATAAAAATTAGAAATACGAACAAATTACATACATCTAGATCTAGAAATTCCGTAATTATATATCCAAATTTCAATGGACAACAGTCTCAATCATGCTATGGAATGAATCGTTTTCATTCTACTTAAGAGTACTGATAATCGAGTATTTATTATTAAGAATCACGATAAAAATCTACATTATTCCTGGAATAATGAATATTAATACTATTCTAGCCAATTGTGATTTTATGACAAATGTAGGATTGATAAAACACATCATTTGCAACAAAAAAATTATAAAATTCACACATTCAAATCAGCACATAAATAAAACGTAATTTAATGAATTTTGGAAATGGTCTTTTAAAACTGTGTTTATTATAACTGAACGGTTTACAATAATGAAAAAGGAGATCTGCAACTCGTGCTACTATGCTGTAAGAAAATGAGAAAAGATTTTTGAAAAAACTTTTACTAGGTATATCCTCATGCTTTAGTTTAGTAAGTAGTTGGTGGTGTGAATCAATGTTCGACTTCCATGAAGACTTTTGACTGTACTTCACGACAAAAAGTAGAGGATTTGCATGGGGAAGGGGCGACGAAGAGAACTGCTGCACACTGAACACACGGATAGTTTGAATCTGTATTTTTTTTTTATTTTGAGATAACGAATCCTCGTTTCTGTCCATTTGAAACATGAGAGATCCAACGTTTCCTTTTTTTTTCTGTTTACTTAATTTTTTTATTACTACGACTTCCGCTAAACGTATCAGGAAAATCTAACTAGCGGGAACCTCTTCTGCTTATTTTCATTATTCCATATTTCTTTTCTTTATTTCACGCTGAAATTTATTAAAATAAATCATGTAAATCTATTTCCTATGCCATTACCTGCAGATGCTAGATGTTTAAAAATAATAAGAAAAAATAAATAAAGTTCTAAGGATAATGGTATACATAATGTTTACAAAACAAACAATTAGAACTCTAGAAAGAAAAAAGTTATTTATTGTCACTTTTTACATTTTTAACTGTAACTATTAAAAAAAAAAGAAAAGCAAAAATAAAAAGATTATAAATTTTTCAGATATTTGATTAGTTTTATTAATCAAATATTGCTTGAATTTTAATAGCCACAAAATAGACAATGGAGTTAGAAAGATGTATATTTCTTTTTCTTAAATATATTAAATCATCATTTAAACATTGTCTATTTTCCTTAATGTAAAAATGGTCGAATTTTATAGGCCATGGCAGTTAATTTGTACTTTGAGAACGCTATATAAATGGAAAGTTAGTTCCAACTTTAGAATTATTTGTTAGAGAATAACTAAAGCTAGATAATAGACTTTCAAATTTTTATATATATATATATATACGTACAGTATAGAATTTTAATATTTCTTTAAACTAATATCACAAAAATTTGCCACAGTAAAAACTTAACATTATTACACCCGTCGATTAAATTTATTTTGTTAATGTTTAGGACTTTAAATTAAATAAATATGTCCATAAAACATTTCGAAGGTTATTCGACAGGAATGTAATAAGGAATTTTTGTTTCTTACAGTTTTTTGTTGTTTAAATAAATTAAAAGGAAAAAAAATCGAATTCTCTATTTTAGTTTTGTCACATTCGCTTTCTAGTGGTAATCATAATACCGAGTTTTAAACCAAAATAATTTATGAATTGATTCAAAATGTTATATCTCAACTCATTTTTACTTCAAAATTTAATAATTTATGGAAATTTCTTCTTCTTCTTCTTTTGGTTTAAAAGTTTAATTTGTTTCTTTTTTTCCCCAGAATAATCATCTAATTATTTTACAAATTTGTTTAACTTTAGTATTACATACTGGACACCGTCCGTTTTGATTATATATTTTCACGGAGCATTTATAGCAAGAATAATTATGCACTATATGTCCGTGAGAATAGCCACCATCCTTGGGCCTTATCATGCAAATATTGCACAAATCCGAAGTATTGATATCGTTTGATTTATTCGTAATATATTCTTCAATATCCTTTTGTAAACTTTGGCTAGAAGATAAACCGATTCCACTGTCTATAGAATTTTTGCTATCTATATTGTTGTATGGTAACCTCTTCTTCCTTCCACCTTTAGGTCGTGGAGGCAAGAAATGTTTCCTTAACTTTAAACAAATAAATTACGTTAGTAAACAAAAATATTAAATAATAATGTTATGAACCATTTTAATTTTTATTCAAAATTGCCCCAAATATTTTTTAGGTGCAACCTTTAGAACAAAAATAATTACTTTATAAGAAGATACAATATACACTTAATCTTGCCATAATAGATTTCACTAAAATTTATTTATTAACTATGTAATCACAGTTCTCAAGTTTCTTTGTAAGTTCATGAAGAAAAAAACTGAAAACGATAATAATTTCCTTAAATTTCTTAAAACATCCATTAAAACTCTTTCGAAGATCCTTATTCCGTGTTCTTCCACTTTAGCTAAATAATCTGACTTCATATATAATTATTTCAAAAAAAGTTTCAATCATTCGCAAAAAAATTATACCTTTCCACTTTTTCTCTTATCTTGTGCGCCTGTGATCTTACAAATTTCTCAAGGCAAAAGTAATGTTCAAGAATCATAGATGAATCAAGTTCCCCTATCTGTGCGCTAAACTACGGCCTGATTTACAATGAATTCCCACTCCCTTTCTCACGGTCGAATCTGTGGACAGGCGGAGGAAGAGTACTGTGGCTCTTTTAGGTTGACGGCTATAGATCACGAATACCTTCAGAGCCAACAACAAAATCGACGTTTAAATCTAAAAATTATTACTATTATTTTTTTTTAATTTAAAGCGCGTCAACATCTATGGTCATTGGCGCCCGGAGCTTTCTCTGTGCATGCCGGCCTCTTTAAAAAATTATTGTTCACATTTTAATTAAAATTAACCCTTTGACGGAAATGCATGTAACCTAGACTGGGTGCCGAGGCACAAAGGCATTCAAGGCAACAAAGAGGCCGACAGGCTGGCAAAGGAGGGCGCCTCATGAAGCCTATTGGTCCAGTGCCTTTCTGCAGCATCTGGTACAGAACTAGGGCCATTGAAAAATGGCTTACACGGAAACATACATTATATTAAAAAAATATTGCGGGGCTGAGGCACTCTAAGATCTTCTTGGAGGGCCTCTCGAAGACTCGCACAACCTGTCTCCTTGGCAGAAAAAAAAAGTGAGGCTAAGGAGAATTCCTGCCCTAGTTACAGGGCATTGCCTTTTATGGAAGCATCTGCATAATATGGGTCTCTCTGCGGACACACTTTGCAGGAAATGCGGCCAAAAGGATGAGACACCGTTTCATCTTCTTGGAGAGAGCGTGCATTATGCTCGCAGACGTTTCCTGAAATTTGGCGCCCTCATTCTGTAGCCGAAGGCGGAATCAGAAATTTCACTAGCCTCAGCACTGGCGTTTCTTAATTACCAGGGCTGATGTGAGGCGTTCTACAAGGTGCACAATGGGTCCGGCCGTGATCTAAACGCTGAATCTCTTAGGAGGTTTCGGGTTTTAGATTAAAATAGAATATAACCTTGGAAAAAATTTACAACGCTTCATTTCATATCACTTTTTTGTTTCTTTACTTGTAAAGAAATATGCAAATAAAGTTTACATTAAAATGAATTACGGCTACGAATTTGAGCTCGTCTTCGTTGAACCAGACAAGTAAAGGTCGCGTCTAGGAACTTTTAAAGGGATCCCAAAATCAGCATAAGAAATACACTAAAATTGCAGAAGTTTTCGAGTTGAAAATAAATTGTGGCATAATTATGTATATATGTCTTCTTAAATATTCCAAAAAAATATTACTTAATTTTATAATAAAAATTAAATAATATTTCTTAAATTGATTAACTAAATCAAAATTTAACATGTGAATCAGAACAAAACTAATAAATGTTAAATGGAATTTTGGGGTGATACTAATATATCAGTAATTCTAATATTATTTCCCCAAAACTGAAAACAACAATAAAAAATAATTAATTATAATAAAAATAACAATAAAATAAATAAATGTTTTTGCTGAGGAAAAAAATAACATTTTCTTGTGTTTGTACAACTCAGCATATTTTCTAACATAATTCCATTAAACTTTATCTAATTCTTCTTCTCGTTTCTGGTTCCCTTATATACCGAGTGTTTTCTTCATTTTCTTTTGTGTTGTCCACTCTAGTGTAGGAGGATGTGAGCTGTAGAAATAATAACTAGAATTCTGCTAGTGACAATGATAATTAAAAAATAATTTCTTTATATTTTCAGCTAAATATTTGGCATTCTTATTTTATAAAAATATATTTAAATGAATTATATTTTTGTCCAGTCCAATTTTAGTCAAGTGAGGCCATGTTTGCTATTAATTATCGCTTGTTTTCATTTTTTGTAAGCAATACACAAATTAGACGCCATGAATAATTTCTTTTAATTTTACTTTTCAAGTGACGTATTAATTATATAATCTTTATTTCTTCTACCTTATTCATAACTAACACTTAGACGAAATTGTTTTTTTGATTGATCTCCTGGAAGGTTTACTTCGCACCCTTTAAGCTAAATAGCAATTTAAATATTATAGTACTACAAAATTGCTTCTGTATATGTAAACTTTTGCTACCGGCTTTTTCCTTTTTAATTTTTTTTCTGAAGCAATGTTGTTGCGCTGTTATCTGAAAAATTGCTTTTAAAAAAATGTATAAAAATGAAAAACAAAAAATATAAAATAATAATAAAATGTATGAAAAATAAATTAAAAACATCATTTTAATATTAATATTTTTAAGAAGTAATTAAGAAAAATCTATATGATGCACATAATATATTGTAAAGTAAATAGTTAAGAGTAGGAAACTATTGGTCACTTGGTTAAGTTTGGTTAAACCTGGTATATGAATCATTCAATGTATGTATATCAGAAACAAGAATGAACATGCACAAAAAGCACTGTTATATGGAGATATTGCAAAACTATTAGTAATGTATCATGTATAAAATAAAAAAATTAATAGAAAACATATCCCCAACTAATAAACATATAAACGTATCTGTGAAAACCCTCCAAAGAACTGTAAATTAGAATTGTACTTTTTAATTGGCTTAAACAATTAAGCTTCAGAGCAACTTCAACAGTACTTACAAGTACTTTTATATGAAACAAAAAAGAGATTGATAATGAGAAAAGCTTAAATTAAGGCTAATAAATATCGTTAACATATTGATTTATTTCAGTTTACTAAAATTAATTCAATCCTTAATATTAGTTCAAACAAATACATTTACAAACATAAATTACAGGATTTTGTTGTTATAGAAAACAAAACTAAGTTTCAAATCTGTAAAGGGCTTTAACTATAATTTTTAAAAACAATGATGTGATTTATTCATTACTGTGATTTACTCATCTCAGCTGGAATCTGCGTGAGAAAAACACGCTTGACTGTTTAAAACAGACCAAATAGATTTAACACATGTTTAATTTTTGTTCCCTCTTAATTTTTCATGTTTCTTGATACATTAGTAGCGATATCTTATTTTTTTTAATAAAATTTTGGAACATTCTTGTAAAGAAATAAGAATTTCTGTGTTTAAAGTTATGAAGAATTTAAAAATTTTGAAATTATTAATTAATAAATTTCTTATTCATGATTCATTATTTTTTTTCTTTTCTTGTTTTCTTTTTTTAAATTTTACTGTTTTTTTTTTTTTTTTTTTTTTTTTTTTTTTTTTTTTTTTTTTTCACCACTTCATTTTATTTTTTACTGCTTTTTCAAATTTTTTTAGATCAAAAATATTTACTTTCTTTTATTTCTTTCTCGCATAAATTTTCTTTATTTTATTTTATTAATATTTTCTATTTTATTATTATTTTTTCTTTAACAGAGCACAAAAAATATTTTTACCTTTATTTTTGTTAGGTATTAATTATATTTTGTTATTTTTTTCAATTTTATTTTTTTTGTTTTAACCATTTTCATCATTATTTTAATCATTTTACCATTTTGTTTTGCTTAAGATTATTTATTTATTTGTTTTAAAGGAGAATGACGCCTTAAAAAATCCAAGAATCTATTGATGAAGCAGCCTTCCATCCAGCACATCCAAGATGGGTTGATCTATATATATATATATATCCCAAATAGAATCTCCAATCTTCTTAAACTTTAGAGCGCCTCTTATGTAAGATTTGGTAAATCGATGTTTTGACATGGTGTTATGAGTTTCTTCATCAAAAATGTTAGTATTGAGTCTTGGCAAAAATTGAGAATTGCTTCTATTGAATTTGTAAAACCTTATTTAAAAAAGTACTTGCAATAAAGAAATCATTCTTACAATAGTCTATTGGTGTAAAGAATCTGCAACGTTTGCTGTTCCACTACTTCATATTGCTACATTTTCAGATTGTAGCCTATTCATAAATTTCTTCTAAAAGATCTTTTATTTAACACACCTCAGGGCAGCCATTTCAATTTTTATCGTCATATCTTCATATTTTTTTTCCAGGGCTAAATATCCAGTAGGAATATTTCATATATTTTTCAATTATAACCTCTTAAATCCGTTAATAATATCCTCCATAGATACTTTTGTAAGAGTTTCTTTGCTTTATCACCGCATTTGATGATGGCCTCTTCATTGTATTTTCCATTATTCATGTATGTATAGAACAAGTATAATTTCAAAGTGAATGCGTTTAGCTTAAATATTTTACAAAGGAACAATAAAATAATGAAATTAGAAAACTGAAATAAATAAAATTTAACAAATTTTAAACGTCAATATGAACAATTTCTATAAGCAAATGTTTGACAATATAAATACGTGCTCTAAGTGGATTTTTTTTGTTTTTAATTAATTACTATATTTAACTAATTGTGTTTATTAGCCTTTGAATTAAATAAAGCTTTTTATTATTTGTACAAATATTCTCTTAAGATCAATAAACGGCAACGTAGATTTTATTATTCATTTCTCATTAATTGGAAGTCATTCCAATTTCAAGACTAGTACCATACTATTCAAACATTTTCATGAGAAAACTAAATTTAATCGATCTATTTTCTTATAATACAACGAACTTATAAATATAAAATAACTTAAAAATAAAAAGGATTAATAAATTATTCGATAGTGATTTTACATTGATTACTAAAACAATTACAAACAAATAGAATAATAAATTCATTGTCTGCAAGTGTTCTTCATGATAATAAAAAGTTACATAAAACTAAATTTTCTTTTGTTATAGGCACATTTGTGGAAAGGTTTCAAAGAAAAACATATAATATATATATTTCCTAGACTAGAAGTTTGCCAAAACACATCATTCAATTCTAAAATGAGAAAGTTTGGATTGCATTGAGTTTTGTCATCTTTGGAATTACAGAGCTTGACTGGCATACACCAGATCATGAAAATAAGAACAACCAAATTCCTTGCTTTCACTTCAACACTGTCGGAAAAAAAAAACGAAACCAGTTTGGCAAACATGAATGAAAGATAAGCAACTTTCAATAATAAACCGGTTATCACAATTTAAATACTTAAACAATATTAACCTGCCAACCTTTCCTTTTGAAACAATAACACTGATTAAATTTCAGATGCCATTTGTTTTTCCCTAGCAAATTTCTATTCCATTATCTGCCCTCTGCAATTTCCCGCCAAAATGATAAAATAGAAAAAGTCCAAGTACTTAGCTTAAAACTTAATATATGGTAATTGGTTTTCAATGTAGACAATCAGCATATATACTCAACATTGTGAACTATATTTGTTCGAAATATTCATTCTCTAAGAAATTTAGATAGGACATATTGTATCACTGCTTTACCATTCTGTATTCGGATTTAATTCTTAAATTAAAAAAAGCAATTAAGAAAAAAAGAAATTAAGCAATTTGGGAAAACCAAATGTCCTAAGAGGAGAACAAACGTGATAATAATTTCAACTGGGGCATGTATAGAAAAATTGTTGACTAAACTACAAACATATTCTAAATCGTAAGAAAAAGTTTCATAAGCATTACAAAGGTGGACAGGCTGTGGTAAATATCCAAATAATATCTGAAATTCAGCAATTTTTTCTCATAACTTTAAACTAACGCACAAATTTAATATTGTCAGCTTAAATTTACTTAAAAATACTGGTGAAGAGAGTAATTTGTTTCTTGTAAAAACATACACTTACTTTGTAACACCTGATGCAATACCTGAAGTAGGGATTTTCGTTGGCCTGCTTACATCTGAAGCAAAATTTGTACAAACCTCCTTTGTGGAAATTATTATTTACTAATTCTCCATCAGATTCTAAGTTGGAATTATCAGCAGACATCGTAGTATTAAGTGATCCCTGTTTTTCAGGTACGGGAATACAAGGTCTTAAATCCTATAATAAACAAACGAAATAAAGTTCTCATTCTCAGAAATGTCAACAAATTAATCGGAATGTGATGTTTAGTTAAATGCGAAGAATCTTTTTATTCCAGTAACAAATTACCTCAGGAGATGACGATGAATCCTTTGATTGGGGTGGATGATATTGTTCCTCTTCAGTAAAAGATACAACTTCGAATTCTATCATCCGCCCTTCATCATCTGTACTCCAGGTACTCTTCGTACACGTATCCGATGTATCTTTTGCCAAATCTACATAATGGAAAAAAAAAATGACATATTAAAACGGTGCTTCTATGCATAAAGTTGTAGGAAATTTTTGTTTATGTTGAATGATTTTACGTTCTTTCTTCTTAAAGTGGTTTCAGACTTTAATTTGAGTCTTTATTTGAAATCTGGATGTGTAAACGCGTAATTCCTGCGCAGAATGAAATCCAGGCGCTTTAGATTCCAATGAACCAGATATTTGAACTGTTAGATATACTATTCGCAGCTGTTATTTCAATATTTTCAAATGAGAAACGACTAATGCCCAAGTTTAATTATCATAAAAAGCCTAAACATCAAATTTCATGATCATCGTAGCTTGTATATCATGTTTAGCAGTAAGCAATCTCGGTTATACTTAATAATTTTGAATCTATATGATATACTAAACACTCATTTTTAATACAAGTATATGCAAAATAAAATGAATATCGATCTCTGAACCACAAGAGTTTAATATAGAATTAAGAGATTAATATACATATTTCAACATAATGAATATGATAAATGGATGACTGATTAAGAAAAAATATTATAGAAAAGTGCTAATCGTAGATTTTAGACAGGGGACGCTTAATGTGAAGCTAATGGAGCGGGAATCAATTTTGGAGGTTTCTATTTTTTATTTTTTTAGTTGGAAACTTTAAAACAAAGTATTAACTCATTTTACCTGTTGATTTCTCTTGTAAACTATATATGCTTTCTGTACCATCAGATTCCAGGTCAGATTCAGACGCCAAAACGTAATACCATCTTTTTGGTGGACAACTATCTATATCTAGTAAAAATTATTAAATTATTACAACTGCTTGTAAAATTAAATTAAATAATAGTTACACTTCTTCAACATACCATCACTAGAGCTATCATGTCGTCTCTTGAGTCCAGAACTGCTAGGTACAGCTGCAAGTGTATTTCCTAAAAATTGATGCAAGTTACGAATAATCTACGGGAATACTGAAGGCTTTATATTCAATTCTACAAAACACATTCAACACACACAAAATTGCAAATATAAAGGCTACAACATAATGTTTATGCTACAGAAATGAAAATAAACAAGGGGCTTAGAAATGATAAAATAAAGGAAAAGTTTCTGAAGCTACATTTTTAACGACATTTCACACAGTTGGAAATATTATCTCACCAGCACTCATAGCAGATTAAAAAAAAAAAAGAAAGAGAACAAGTTACACGAACACTACGCCGAACAAAGAATGTATCACACCCATCGACGCACCAATAGCGAGTTGGCCTATTAACTTAAGTTGCCATGTTTAACGGAAATACAACGCAACAAGACAGTGCAATGAAATATCCATTCAGCAGTGAAGAGCTTCGACGCGCTAATTTTAAATTGTAATAATTGATTTTGTACATATCGCATAGAAAGTACAAACAAAAGAATTCAATGAAATAAATTTAATGAAAATAAATGAAACTTCTCGCTTAAAAACTAATTCCATAATTAAATTTAGTTTCCTTAACATTAAAACCAAGAGATAACAAGATAAAATAAAAATGAAATAAAAAAGACATAAATACAACATTCAAACCTCTAAGCTGAAATAAACAAATGAAATAAACATATAATAGAAAAGGAATAATGTTTACCTTTTACGCTAACCGTAAATCATTTACAATATAAGACAAAAATATTTTAAACCTAGGTAACAGTTTTATTAAACTTGCTATAAATGAAGCTATTGTACAAAACAAAATTATAAATCGTAGCAAAAAGACAAGCAATATCTTAATGTTTGTTAAAAATTATTAAAAAGGGGGCATTATTTTTCAGAAAAATAAATTAACTCACTCTCGAAATGGATTTCTGATGGAGAAGTACTAGTATTTCTCAAAATATCGCCAACCATGATATAAGAAGAACGATCTACATAGGAGTGAATATTGTCCATGGCATCAGTATGGTGATTCTGCAATAGGAACGGCCGGAAAATACAATGGTTTAAACTAGCAGGAAAAATTGTAGATGCTATAAAAGTGGCGAAAGGAAGGGAGAAGAAAGAGAAGTGGAAGAAGGATCCAGAGGAGGAGAAATGAAAAGCGAGCGGGTGAGGATATCAGGATATATTGACAAGTTTTCAGTAGAAAATTAAAATAATCAACTTCCATTAGGTTGCATTGAATAAAATGTTAAAATATCAGCATGTTTATTTTACCCAATGCATGTACCCAACTCCACTAAATATTTTTCCAAATTCTCTTTATATAATATTTAACATTTCTCTTTATAAATATATAACTTTAAAACAAGTATGATTCAGAATTTTATTTGTACTTTATTTCCTCATTTTACAGAAAATTTTAGTACTCTAACAACAGTCTTGAAAATCTATATTAATTTTAAGATGTGAAAAAAAAACAACAAATTATCATATTCACATATTCAGCTAGATTGCCCTTAAACCAAGTCTGCTCTCCTAAAAATGTCCTAGTAAGGCCATTTAACCATTTAGTAAAATTACAAGTTTGAAGGAAATATGTAATTTAAAGTGAGTGCACGTAGATTTTTTTTTTTTTTTACAATGATTTTATTAAACTGTGAATGTTCGAACATTCAGGCGAAAGAGTTAGTAAGATCTACGAGTACCTTTATCATCACTACGAGCGCCAAAATATTAAACAAATAAAACTTAGTTGACCAAGCATGTTGAATAAAGATCATTCACAGTTTTTAGGATGGAAGCTACAATTTCTTGATAAGCACAAAAAGGAAATTTACTATTTGAATATCCAAAAACATTGTTTTTTCTGTCAGTTTTAAATGACTTATTCCGTCGTGCATGTTTTTAAGATCAGTATCACAACTTTTTTTATTTATTTAAGCATCCACAAATACCATTCATGGCAGGCACACAGAGTTTGCATAGTATATCAGTCCTTTTTTTGTTTAAGTCCAGGTAAAAACTTTCTATTTCAACCGACAAGACAAAAACGAAATTTTTGTTCTAGCACTATCAATGGCCTCCTATTTTTCTTATGAAAAAAGAATTACTATATCTCCGGTCAAGTGCGCAGAATATCCGTAATTACACCAGTGTGCTAACATGTTGCTATAAATCCGGTATTTTATCCAGCAATGCGGACCCAGCCACATTTTCAATATTGGTATACACTCATGATAGGAATCAAGTTTGTATGATCTATATTTGCCTTTATTTTAAACCCAAAAATAAAAATTACCAAGTCACAGATCAAGAACAATATTTCATGAAATAGTATTTTTAAACTATGTCTTCCACTATATATGGAACGATGATGTTAAGTCTATCTTTCTAAAGCAAGGGTTTTTCATTAAGTGAAAAACAAAATTTTCTAATTCGCCTTTACCTGAAGTATTTTGCAGAGAGAATAATTTTTAAAGGAGTTTTAAATTTGAAGAAAATTTGCTTTCTGGAACAAGAGAATTGCTATAGAAGAAGGAAGAGTTACCTCATTTAAAAGGAAAAATGCCAAATTAATGATATATAATAAGTAAAAAAGAAATTAAAAAGGTAAATGAGCATATGTACTTGCTTTCTATTCCCATAAAAATGGAATATCATCCAGAAAACTAGTACCAACAAGAAATTTAATTTAGATAGATCTTTATTTTATTTATTCAATTAAGAATTTCATATGTTCATTTTCAAGTTCTCTGAAAGAATAAAATGTAGTATTTTTTTTTATTGTTTTTATTATGATACAAAATTTAAAATAAAATAAAATTCCCTAATTGTTGTTTTATATTGTCACAGAAAAACACCGCCCTTTTACAGTTAAGCAAATCATTTACAATTAAACAAATCTTGGTTGGAATTTCATTATTCATAAATGTTTATTGATAACGATAATAAATTTCATAACAACTTGCTCTTGTTAACAAGTTTAAACATGCATACTCATGTTTACAACACTCCTAGTAATATTTCCAAGAAATATCCCCACTACAAATGTTTCATAATAATTGTAAGCCTACTTTATCTAAATATGTCCCAACGACATGTCTGTGCCGGTTTGAAATTCATTTCCGCCCTAGCGGTTAGTCACCTGCAATTACAGCCACCAGTTTATTTATATTTTTCTAGGAAAGTTCTATTACCAAAAAAAAGGCATTGTTTGTATTGCAAAGTTATACATTACTCTCACCATACTTAATAAAATGATTTTGGAAAAAAACATTGATACGTAATTTCATATTCAAAAACTAATTGGATTAGAGAATTATTTATTTTTATAAAAAATGGTAATTTTCAAATATTGATCAAATGAGAATTTATTTTTAGTTTTTTTTATGTAATTTGTTCTTTTTTCTTTCTTTTTCCACTAATCTAATTTTCCTTATTTTATTCATTTTGAGTAATTTGGTATCCAATCTCGTCTTGACGTAATAATTGTATAATAGATGTAATAAATTAATTAAAAATATTGATTAAATGTAAAAATATTATTTCTATCTTCTTTTCTTATTCATTTGTTTCTTTCTTCTGTTATTTATGCCACGACTTACATAATTTCTTCTGTTTTTGATCACATAAACTTGATCGTCAGAATGCATTAACGCCAGAAATTAAAAACGCTAAAATTAAGATAATTCTGAGTTCTGAGAAGTAAAATAATAAATCTTATTTCTAGACATAAATACCAACAAATAGTCCTTTGAAAATTTGAATGCCACATTTAGGAATATTTCTGTATTTTCTGTCAGGGAAAAAGTGCTTTTTTTATTTTCAGGCTTATGGAAAAAGAGACTAATATCGTAGAGGGTAATAAAAATATAAATTAGAAGAAGTGCTAAGTTTTGGAAATTCTTTGCTCAGAATTTTTAAAATTTTAAAAAGGGTTTTTGAAATAAGTTTTATTTCTGGGCTTAAAAAAGAAAGGGCGGATGAAAATCATACATATATCTTCTGCTGAATATTCGAACACAGTCATATAAAACTGTCAAAAAATGAAATTTGGTGTTTCTGGCCAGTGAATTAGAAAATATTGTTTATGCACTCAATGGAAAATCCTAGCTTGGAAGAATAAACAAAACATTATAGTTCCCTAAATATTGAAATATCATAAGTTTATAAGAAATGTGTTCTTGATCCGTGTGACGTGTTAATATTTATAATTGGGCTCAAAAAAAGAAAGGCAAATTTAAAGCACATAAACTTGATTCATAACATGAACACATTTCAATAAGTTGTGCACGTCGCTGCAATTAAGAAAATTCTATGTACATAGTCATAGATATAGTAATTCTTTCAGCAGAAGAAAAAGAAGGTGTAAAAATTGTGTTTCTGCGTAAAAAAAGTGTAAAAATAAAGGCTGTTTTTGGGTGGGAAATTTTGTATTTCCATTTACTTGATAAAAATAATACAGTATCAATAACAGCCGAAATTCACATTATACGTGAATTATGTAATGAAAACCCACACAAAACCTACGAAAAAAATTTTCAGCATAGATTTTTAGTAAATGTTTGCCGTGGACATAGTAACGACCAAGTTATCGGATCTTTTGTAATGGAAGGTCGTTTAACTGGAGAAAATTATAGCTTTTTATAAAAACCGCTCGTACTTATGGAGAATATTCCTCATGCATACAGAGTTCAGATGTGGATTCAGCAAGACGGTGCATCAGCTAAATTTGATAGCAGAGTAACTTCATTTGTAAATACTTCGTATCGCAATCGTTGGATCGGAAGAGGTGGTTCATTACCTTGGTCTCCAAGAACACCTGATCTAACTCTCTTGACTACTTTCTTTGGGGGCATATGAAGTCTTTATATATGCAGGAATGTCTAATTGTAGAGATGAGTTGACCAGAATGCTGGAGCGAACCAAGAAATTCTCCTGACATCTTAGAGCGAGCTTCATGTCTTAAGCAGGGCTAAACTTTGTAATGAGCTGGAGATCATTTTGAGAGAATTTATAAAAATAAACTTGTTAAATAAAATTCTGTTAAAAAAAAAATTATTTTCGTTAATTTCAATTTCCATCTTTCATTGACAGGAAGCATTATCGGACTATGTTTATCAGACATTTTTAACTCAAAATGTCTTCGGTAATACGTCCTTAAGCTATGGACTTCTAGTCATGGGACACCCTGTATACATAAATATAGTTCGTATACTTAGATTAAAGAAAATTGCGAAAAAACAAATAAAATAATATACATAAATTCAATAATAATAAATCCAAAAATAAAAATTCTACATCACTGAAAAAAAGTTCACCTACATTATTGCTTTAATTTTCTCTTATATCAAAATCAAGGCCAGAACAGTCAGACATAGTAACAGAAACCGAGTGTATGGACATCTGAACTTAATAATAAACGAAACATAGTCCAATTTGAGTGGAAACATTTATTTCTAGGTTTCACGAAAAATAGTAGCTCTGGTCTTCACAATTAGTTCACCTGATTGATCAAACATTATGATTTAAATGCCAGAAAAAGATGAAAAAAAAGAGAAATCATTAGTATTCCTCCTTCATAGCATAAATCACTATAAACTTGTTATTGTATTCCAGTAGCTATTATTAAAAATAATAATCTATTAGTCTTAAGTTTCCAGAATTGGACGCCGGTTGAATGTTTATTAATTTATGCAAAATATTTTTTAGGGATAATAAATTTATGTAATTGATTTAATGAATGTAAAATAGTCCTTTGTATAAAATAGTCATCACATATTGTATTCTATTAATCAGTGGACATCCCAACTGATTCTCACTTCTAGTTATTTTTTGCCAGGCAAAAGAAAAACTACTTAACTGAACGAAGCGATTTATCTAAGGTTCACCATAGAAATTCTTTATGTCCGGTGCGAATTAGTTGGGTTTCATTTTGTTGCTCTCATGTATGTACAAAAACTGTTTCATGAAAGGCATTTATTTAACAATCAAAGTTTAAAAGTCAATTTTTTGAATTAAAGACTTACAATTGGTGAAATCATAAAAAAAAAACTACCTTATTGACAACAAAAATCTTTATTTTCAAAGAATTTATTTAAAAAAAAAAAAGGAGGATAAAAATTTCATATTCATGATCACAAATTAGCAAATAAATTAAGCAAAACAGAGATGGTTCAGCAAAAACAATTATTTCATTTTTAAGGTTGCATTATTTTTAAAAGGCAATAAATAAAATATGTAATTAAATGCCACTGACAAAAAAAATTATGCAATTTTTCAGGAAAAATACGCTAATATTGATGGACACTAATTCACTTAATTATAATAAAATATTGATTACTAACATTTATTTTATTGAATGGCAATCAAAATTGGTGGCCATTATGGTTTTATAATCTTTCTTATTATTTTGTTTTGTTTATATTTATGATGTAAACCTAAAAATTAATTTATAATATTCAAACTATTCCTGTACTCAAAATACAAAAACGCTTATAAGCATTTGGATTTTTATATGCATTTGAATTTATTTCTTCTTTTGTATACATAGTTAAAAAAATTACTTTTCACTTTATAATAATAAGAAATTTCTATGTTTTTACGAATTGTATACACTTTTCAATAAACAAATATCTACAAAAAATATTTAAATATATTTGGCATGGTAACTGTAATGACTACATAAAACATTTTTGCATATATACAAAATAATAATAATAATAAAACGACACAGATAAAGCTTGATTTATTTATTTATTTTTGCACGTTTATGTTATTTTATTTTATTTTTATCTTTTTATCAATTAACAGTACACATTCAAATATGCAATGTTAGTAATCTCACACACAAACATACACACAAAACAAGAAATAAAATAAAATTTTGAGAGTACATACAAATATATATAAATTATCCAGTGATAATTGACTAAATATACAAATTTATTTCAAAAATAAAATAAAAATAAACAGCAACTGGATACAATACAAATTTTGCTATTTACAATTCAAATATAAAGCTTTTTTTCTTTTTAAATACATATTTTAAAAACATATAGGAATTAATAAATAAAAAATAAATAAATAAAAAAATGACTATTTCAGATTAGAAATTATTTCCTGTGATCAATATTTATTCTTTTCCGAATTTTATTGATCCTTAACATTCTGCCATAATACAAAAAGCAATTTATTTATTTATTATTTTTTTTTTAATAAGAAAAGGCCCTTACACTATTGGTGTTTTTCACTCTATTTAAAATTACATGTAGAATATTGCTTAAAGTTAGGCTAAATTAAAAAAAATGTATAATATATTTGTTTATAAAATATTTGTAAATATATGATTAAAAAAGTAAAATAAAAATTTCAGTTTTCAAATAGTCAAATTACTAACTTAACTTGTCTATAATTTGAATGACCTGTTAACTTAGTGTGGACGAGACAATTCATTAGTTTTGGAGTTCCAAGATTTTTACTCGCAATCGTTAAAAAATAAGTGAAAATATCTACATTTAAACACCTAGAACCAGCAGTTCTCATAATATTTTGGAGATTCAAGGGGCATTTCATTTGTCTTGCAGAATATGTAAACTTTAAGAAACAAATGCAAACTTTACAAAGATATGATGCAATAAAAAACTTTATTGGTTAGTTTACTTGAAGTTTGCGATACCATGATATTTCAGAGAGATATTTCTTTGCTTTACTTAAAATATTCACAAGTCCGGCCAAAATCCACTGCACCCCAATGGATACATAGAACTTGGACTTAATTATGCGGTGGGTGTTCCCTACCCAAGAAATAACTAAATTTAATTCCATGAATTCAACTAGAGTGTAAAAAAGTATTGTGAAAAATAATTGAAATGAGGTACACAGAATTTGGTGTTTTTATCTGTAGCTTATATTGGAAAAAAAAATCAAAATGGCCTCCTAGCTTGTGCAGCCATCGTCTAATAGAAAATTATAGAAATCACGTTTATTAGTCTTAATTAACATACTCGTTGTCTCCTTGAAATGACATATCGCCTCAGGAAAGCAATCGTACGAAAATTATTTTCAGTATATTCTTAAAATAGAATTGTTAGATAATATCTAACCAATTTCATATAAGATCTAGGTTTATTACTGGCGATAGGTCAGTATTACGTACTACATTGTGATCTTGGATTGTCCACTAAATTTTGTGGCGAAAAGACAATCTCGCATATGAAAGCATAAGGAAGAAAAAAACTAGCAAAATATAGGATAAAGCTTACAGTGGGCAAACAAAGCTCCAAGGGCCATTTCATTTTTAGCTGAATGATAGATTCAAAAGGGAATTTCAATAATTTCGTATTCTGGGTTGACTAAAAAACTATACAGAGAAAAACTCATTCCAATACCTGTCCTTACATACATACACATATAAACACACACACACTCAGACGAAAAACCCACGAAATAACACTTCTTTAATGTTCGATTCGTCATCCACAGAGTAAGATAAAAGTTCTACAGTACATGGAACACAAATATTTCAATAATTAATTATGAACAAAAAGCCTTTCCCAATTTAGGGGTAATTCAGTTATTCCAAAACTCATAAACAAGATCAAATAAAAATAATAATAATAAAAAAGACAATATCACATGTTAAGCGCCTAAAAATTTATCCAGAACACATTACTTTCATTTTTCACATTTTGGACATGTTAACTCGTTTTCTCCGATTACAATTAAACACATAGAAAACATTTCTTTCTTCTTCTTCTTTTTTTTTTCATTAACTAAATAATACAACTAGTTAACAGGTTAATACAAAAAAAAAAAAAAAAAATCTCTTGAATACTATTATATGTATTATAATAATAAGTCTTCGAACAAAGCACAAAAATACAGCCATAAATATTGACATTTCTGTTTATATATAATATTATATATATATTTTTTGTTTAAATTCTGACAATGTAACAAATATTTTGTTATTTATTTCTCTTTAATATAGACATCCATTACATTTAATGTATACATTTCTTAAATATAACACAATTCTTCTACTATTTCTTTATTTTTTTTATTTATTTTTCATTTTAACTATTTAAGTCTACTTTAAATGAGTATTGCAATGTATAACACATGTAATTAAAATAATTAATTTTTTCAATTTTTTTTTTTTTTCATTTTTAATATTATAAATTAGAAAGCTTTTTAATATACAACCTCTCTTCTTATCTATTTATTTATCTATGAAAAATTAATAATATATTATGTTTTACATTTAATATTAAAGCATAAAATTTAAACAAAAAAAAACTTACAATGATAAATTGCTTTTTCTTATGTATTTATTATATGAAAATAATATATGGTTTACATAATATTATCAACAGCAATGAGTTTATTTTAATTTTTATTTTATGCAGATTATATTTGTACAGACATTTAATAATTTAAACGTAGTTTAATATATATTCAAATATTTTTTTTCCTCTGTCTCTAGTAATTAATAACAATTATTGATTTTATCACTCCTTTATGGCATCTCTTTTTTTTAAAAAAGAAGTTAGAATATCAGAGGATTCGTAAAAAAAAAAAAAGGAATAAAAAAAAGTGAAAATTTCACATTTGAAATGAAAAATTAAAGTAAATATTTAAAACCTGTAAATTTCAAAAAAAAAAAAAAAATGCTGTAAAATCCCAAACCTTCATCGAGGTTTTCTATTTTAAAAGCAAAAATTTACTTTAAAAGGTACTAAAATAAGTTATTAAATATTCGGAATCACCAAGAAAGAAGACAAAAAGTTAATTATGAAGAGGTGAAAACTGCTATGGAAGGGGGCATGATTAAAACATTTTTTTACATTTTTTATGACAAAAAAAAATAAGAATTATAAAAAAATAAATCCCCCCCCAAAAAAAATATTTTTTTTTTTAAGATATTTTTTGAATTTCATTTTATCCGAATATCTGGAAAACAGGGTAGATTTCCTAATTTAATGTTGTTTCTCCCTGGTGTAACTGGCATTAATAAATTGGTCCGTTGAAAATTAGGAATCCATCCAATCTATTAATCTGATGTTACGGGTTTTAGAAAAACTGGCTCTATCATCTCATTTAAAAGCTTCATTTCATAGATCAAGATTTTCAAAACAAATTACTATTTGGAAAGATCTATTTTCCTTCCGGAACCTTGTCAGTGGACCTGCTGGCCTGCATGGGCAGTGTTTTTTGGTAACAGACAACACTGTTTACTACCGACCAAGAGCTGCAGAGGCTTCTAGGAAGAGAAAATCTAAAGGCGGCATTGTTATACTCGAACCCGGTACCTCCGCTACTACTCATCTAATCCCTTCACATTTTTTTTTTTGAAATGTTAAAATAAATCGTACTGATAATCCTTGCGGAAAAATTTACAGAAGAATTTCTGTTTAAACTTACGACATTGTTTCAATTTTCGAAAGGTGGAATCACACGCACGGATGAGTATTTGAAATCTACCGAGCTCAGACATAATCAGTAAGATCAAATGGAACATTCGTTTGAAATAATAAATGTCAACATGGACAATATGGGCGAGTTACCAAAGAAGCTTCTGAAAGTAATAGGACTTATACAAAACAAAGTCCATGTGTAACTTATTACTTTCAAATTATAACATCTGCAAATTATTACCGAATAAAACGCTAAGCAAAAATTGAGAGAGATACATATTTTATGTAAAAGGAGATGAGGAAACTTCTGAATCTACAACTGCTTAAACAATGTGTTCTTTAGCCAAGAAATGCTAAAGGCATTGCCCCGAAGAGAGTCGAAGCAAGGTAATAGCCAAAAGTATCCAGGAGACATTGTAGTAAGTGGTCCATGCGAATGAGACTCGAACTAGCAAAAAAAAATGGATTTTCTCAAATTTTTTAAAACAGTCTTTGATGTACAACTATGCTAAATATAATGCATTACATTCTGCTTATAAAACAACTCACCTAACTTCTGTAATTAAATGAAAATAAAAAAATAAAAATCTCTAAGTGACTTGAGAAAAACAACACACATTAAAATACAATTGAGCGGATAGTCTGCAAAGTAAAATTCTATAAAATATTATTGGCACTGGCAAAACAGTAAGCGAAATGATCATAATTTCTTAAGATTATTTACTTTTAGGCACAAAAGCTCTTTGTACAATACTTAAAAAAATGTAATTCTCAATAAACCAGTTATTGCCTCTGGTATCACGTATATAGATACGTAAGAGATTGTATTGCAGTTCGTAATTTGTTTACATATCAAGACGCATAAGAAAATAGAAAGATAAATAAGCGTTTAATACAAATTAAATTTAATATAAAAGGGATGTTTGTATGGCAATGGCCATAAATTTAATATTATTTTTTTCAGATATGATTTTTTTTTACTGCCTGCAAGAAATCATATGATGGTTACATCTTATATTTCCAGCCGAAGAATTTGCCTAACTTTTGCGGAAATGTGTCACTATGCACGAGACTACACATTACTACATACAAAGAGCTTTTATTAAACTTATAGGAATAAATATTGAACTCAAAGACAGAATATAATTGTGTAAATACAATTTGTAGTATCACTATTTAGTTCAGTGTAACTTTTGTAATCAATGGCACCCAAATAATCTTATTTTCACACATAATTCAAATTATTTGTTTTGGCTTTTGTCAATTCGTACAAAAAAAGTCTCGAAACTAAATTAGCTAAAACTTTGGGCTATTATAAAATAACAATAATTAGTAAAAAATTACGATTTTGTGAAACGAATAATAATTCAAAGAAATTTTTACTCATCCTTTCGAAATTAATATTCTTGTTTAATAATATTTACCTAATAAAAAAATAATGTCAGATCTAGTAGAGGGAATTTTTTCTCTCTCACAGAAGCTAGTGCCAATACTTGTAAACTTCAGAGTAAGCAGCTGTGGAATGTTGCACACATCAGGAACCGGGCGGTTGTTACCGGTAATTAAATAAAACATAATGTGGCTGGACAAGACTGACCAAAAGGCAATGATTTTGGTCACTGCCGTTCCTTCGGTTCGCAACATCATTCCTGCCACAGCTGAGAAGAAGTGCAAATACCAGTCACTGGCCAGTGAATGCAAGCTTTGTGGGAAGCTGACCTGGCCCTACAGTTATTGAAAACGAACCGTCCGGAAGAAGTTTATGATTCTAAGCGCTAAACACACTGTGAGAAAGTTTCTCACATGTTAAGTTTATTAGCATCGCTGCACTGCTTGTTGGTCTACCAATGTTGTGGCTAGCAGACCCTTTTGACTAACCAGGGCTTAATGACTGCTTTACAAAACTGTGAGAGCATTCTTAATAATAGTAAAAATAATCTTTGAAATTTAGCAATAATAATCTTTAAAATTGTTAAGAACATTCTGACATTATCCAAATTTTGAAAGCTGATCAACAATGATGAAAATGCATGATAAGTAAAGGCAAAAAGCTTGCTTATTGTGTCGGCCTGCAGTCTTCTTTGGTTCGGACTAGCCGCTTGAAGTTGTCTTTAATGGAATTAAACCCAGATAAAAGAATTTTTGAGAGAGTTTCAACAGTGAGAGGTAATAGAATTTTGTATTAAATCTGGTTCGAATTTCATATTAATAGTATCATATTAAGCGGTCGACTAGTGGAGGCCTTTAAAAATTAAAAAGATAAATGTTAAAAACAATAAACATTAGATTTAAATGAAAAGGATTTTTTGGTACAAGCACTGAACTATCATACAAAACAAAATCGTAATTTTTGGAAATATTATAAAAAAAAAAAAATTATTTGTTTAATTTAATAAAAAAATCTATTATTTACTAACTTGTAAATATTTATCACATCAAAACAGGAAATTCAGTTAATTCCTAAAAAAAGTGTTTCATTATCACTCATTATAATAATAAATAAATAATTAAATAATAAAACAATAATAGTAATTAAAAATTTATTAAATATTTGAATAAAAATGTTGTTGTTTTTTCTATGTAACATGTTGGCCCTAGATAGAAAAATGGCGCTGTTTAAAAAAAAAATAATGAATATTCCTAATATCTAATACTGTCTTTATAAAAATTAACGAAAATATAGTTATATATTTATTATAGTTTTTTATTGCTAAAGCTACAGTATCGTTATATAAATATGGCTGGCTCAAATTTATTTTTATCTTGTATGTATTGAGATATATGATGCTTATTGATTTATACAAGTAATATGTATATTTATTATACATTAAATAGTATCAGGAAATAAAAAATATAAAGCGCAATAAATTTGTTTTTTGAGCATCCCAATTAATATTTATTGCACAGAGTTAAGATTAAATTTAAAAACAAAAATAGATAATAAATTAGCAATTCCCATTCCAATCGTATGAACACAATCATACACAAACTCTGTAAAGAGTTTTTTTTTCTTATTTTATTTTTTTTTTTTTTTGTAAACATTCCATGAGATCTAATTAAATTAACACTCCTTGATTACGGTGGGAAGTTTTATTAAAATAATTGTAATAACAATTAAATAATAAAAATAATAAAACATATATCTACAAATCCTTAATATTTTGAATACTCCAGCCAAGGGTCAATCTATCAAATCCACAAGAGAAGAAATTGGCAGCAAAGGTATGTTCGTCAGCCCACGCAACACTGCATACCATTCTTTGATGCCCCTGAAAATTTTGTTTGTTTGTTATTAAAATTAACATTTGTCGCACAGCTCATGAGAGGTTAAGTTCTGCCACTTTTTTAATTGTACCTTAAAAAAAAACGATACTGTCACAACCAAAAAATTAAGAAGATATAATCAAGGAGCTCTGTTTGAATAAACAACAAGTTTAATATGTATCCTAAATCATAGATTAATGTTTTGGTGTTCGTTACGACCGCTGTATTTGATGTAAAATGAAGAATTTTTACTCTGAAGAAGGCAATTAATTTGCCGAAACGTCGGTGAAAATTTGAAAAAAGAACTTTTTTTGTGACTGAACCACAACTTCCATTTTACAACATTATAGATTTAACTAACACAGAGACGGTTTGATAAAACCATAGGAATTCCTTCCGTTACGAACATATAAAATGCTTGTACTGACCACCCTTTTAATTACGTTTAAAAAATATATTAATTGTTTCATATATCGGTAATAAAATTTCGATTACTCACCTGTCTTCTATGTCTAGCTATCCTTTGACCAGATAAATCGTACAGTCTTACTTGCCTGTTGTCATGTGGCATAGCTATTAGTCCATTATTTGATACGGCTAATTTATTAACAGCAGAATCAGTCCTTATTGTTGCTAGTGGTGATCTCATATTTCTTAAATCCCAAACCTGAAAACGTTCAACTATTTGAAACGTACTTTTGAAAAAAATCAACTTTAATATTAAAAACTCAACTTACTTTTACCGTCCTATCATCTGAACCGGACACAACTTTATCATCTCTCTTTGTAAAAATTGCAGAAGTAACAGCACTAAAATTTGGCACAAATCAAGCAAAAACATTATTATCAAATATATACATTTAAATTAAAATAAATTGTTTGCAAGTTTTAAATTAAAACAAAAATCGTTTGAATACGCCGTCTAAATTACAGTTACCATGGAGATGACATCGAAGCCATATCAATTAAGACCTAGGAGATCAATTGCATTTCCCTAGCGTAAGGGCCTCTATAGATTAGTCTGGCCATAGTAAAAGGATGGGAATTATCGTTATGAAATGGTTAGTGGTGTTTGCCAAGTAACGCTACATCCAATTAGTCGCACATACCAACTATTTCGATATCTTGTGGGCATGGACCTCTGTTTTTCTTTTCCAATAAGTACATCATAAATTTCTATTTATGACTTTTTCCACTCTTTTAATACTGTAAAGGAATTGTGATCGTAAAAAATTTTCTAAATTGAATTATCAACGTAAATATAAATGTTTTTGGGGCCCTCGAATCCGATAACATGGTTTTTAGAAATGAATTTTCTCTCTCTCACCCCGCCTCTATCACCATCTCTCTTTTTCCCAGTGTATGTTTTTCAGACATCTATGTAAACAGCATAGCTAAAAAACGAAGGAACCGAAAAAATATTATTTATGTCCTTCTGCCATCCTAAGGATGCCTATGTTGTTCGTGTTAAGTTTTCTAATGTGAGTGTACTAGTGTTATTAAGTGAACACTATGATTCCTGAATGGATGGTTAAATATTAAAAAAAAAAAACTTACTCAGTATGACCCTGAAAAACTGAAACGGAATGTATAGGTTCCCTGAAATCCCACAACCTAAACGTTGTATCTTGAGAAGATGTGACAACAAGTTTCTGTGAATGATGTGCACATGTGTGAGTCAATTCTTGATCGTGCCCTTTAAAAATAAATAAATAAAATAAAATAAACTATAAATATTTTAATTGATATAAATCAATTTATCAACCCATTTTACCTGTTAATGAATGAATCAATTCACCAGTCTGTACATCATATATGGCTGCAGTTCGATCCCAAGATGCGGTAACAACATGCTCTCCTCCTGGTAACCAATCAGCTGCTGCTACAGGACCTGAATGTCCGATCAGTTCAGCAAAAGGTGTGCGCAAACTAGGACCACCTCCTTCACCTTCTGTATCACAAGCACTAGCCTCGGCTGCACTCTCTAGTTCTACTTCTTCATCAGATGAACCAGTCTTCTGTTTTACAAATAATTTAAAAAGTTAAAAGTCAAATGCAATGAATCAATGTTTATAGAATTTTTGTAACTTATATGTATAAATGCTGACCAATCGGGTACTCATGGTGGAGAGCGCCTAGAGCCACCTAAATATAAACCGCCTCTCTTGGGGTGCCTCTAACAATAAAAAAAAATTATTTAACAGAAATGTACTAACATAAATATCCATAGTGACGGCAGCTTGCCAGACGTGTGCAGTTTGATCTCCAGAAGCGGTTAAAACGAGATCACGACTAGGATGAAATCTAATTGAATTAACAGATCCAGTATGTCCAGTATATCTGAGTGCGCATTTGCCACTTTCCATCAGCCAAATACAGGCTGTTTGATCTATAAAAACAGAAAACATAATATACATATGATGATCACCCTCTTCACCATAAAAATTATTTTTTATAGGAGCAATTTAAACCATGAAATCATCCAATTTACCTGCAGACGCTGTACCAACCAATGGTACACCAGGCCTCGCCACGGCCACATCCCATACCCCATCTCTATGTCCTTTAAGCTCTTTAACTACACTACAACACACAGTCGTGGTTTTAAAACTGGATACTATTTTGGAAGTCTGAGCTTTCAATTTATGTGCTGTTTTGAGTTTCTGTGACGAGCCAGCTACTGAAAATTAAAAAGAAAAAAAGCTGTTAATATTTTTACTTTCTTTAACAGCTATAAAAACAACTACTGCAAACGTATAAAATCTTCGCAATTGCTTTTCTCCCGGAAATATATGATTTGTGGAAGCTCTAAATATAGAAAGTTGTTTGAAAATGATATGCATATGTGAGTTTATTTATCGAAATATTTTTCCGGGAAATTTTCTTGGAAGTTCTGGGGCATCTGCAACTGCTTCGCTTAAAATCTTATTTATATATATAATGCATGGTTTCTGTATCTATGAAATCTCAGAACCATTATCTGAGTTCCTAAAATTTTGAATTTGAAAAATCTGATGTGAAACACTCACAAGATTTTCACTTATTGCAATTTACATAATTATAATTGACATCTATTCTTCAAACATATAATTTTTATTAAACGTTTAGTAGTCTTCAATATTTTTTGACTGAGCATGATCTAACAGCTCCCGATTTCTGTTTTTGAGATATTTTGATCACATACACACCACGCGCGCACTAGATTGTTATAGAGGATTATTGTACTGCGACCTGAATCATCTATTGTGCCCCCGAACCCTTCTCAGTGCACTGCCGGCCTCTGATCAGTGTTCTCTAGCTACAGACAACACTGCCCATCACCGTGCAGTATGCTGCAGAGGTTCCTAGGAAGAGGAAATCTAATACGCATTGCTAGTCCATCGCGCTACCACTGAGCTATTACTTCCTTTCCCTTAATAAGCCAATTAAGTAGGGACGGGGACCCTAGTTTGTATGCTGT
Source organism: Triatoma infestans (assembly GCA_011037195.1). Classification (NCBI taxonomy): domain Eukaryota; kingdom Metazoa; phylum Arthropoda; class Insecta; order Hemiptera; family Reduviidae; genus Triatoma; species Triatoma infestans. The sequence goes on along the minus strand of JAAEAF010005750.1, from coordinate 30,695 downwards.
GTTTGTCCTTGTCTGTAAAGTTTAGAGTGTATGTTGTTTAAGTGTATTGTGTACTGTTCTGGCGAAGTCATGCAGTACTGAGCTGTGATAATCTATGGGGTCGCTACTCCCTAAGTAAGTGCACCACCCCTTGCAGGCACACGAGCACACATACAGACCATTCGTTAAAACAATTTTATCACATTCAGTGGACCTCAAAATATTCGTTCGATGAAAACTCAGTTTCGAAAATTATACATGATCGCCAGACTTATTTGGAACAGAGAAAATAAAAATAGGTTAGTGAGAAATGGTATTATTCTAATCATACTGAAAATTCTAAATTCGTTCAGTTTTTGGAGAAAAACATTTCACCAGAGAAATCACGAACTTCATATACACTTTGTTTGGAACATTTTTCTAGTAAAATTTTTCAAGGGGTTCTGCAGAATGGGTCGTTAGCAATCGCCTGAAATGCCAGTACAAGATGTAGGTATTATACAATCCCAATACAATATAAAGGTATTTTAGTAAATGAAAAAATTTGTCAATTTGAACTCTCAGAAAAACGTGTGAGCGTCATATATAGATTTTTTTCATTTTAATCAAATCATTACGTAATCAAAACATTACGAATCAAACAGTCTGCATGTGATTTCCTTTAAAATTATTTATTCGTGTGCCTTCTGTACAGTTCATACGTCTCGAAAAAGAAAGGACAATGTTATGTTGGATATCCGGGATGGGTTACGAGTTACTGCTTTCATTCTCAAGAAGGCATTAATTCAGATTTTAAAAAGTCGCGAGGACAATGTCTTTTCAGGCAACTTGGAGATGGAATTACTAGGTAGCAGTAGTAGTCTAATTGCAATGCAATAAACAGGGTATTGCAATAATTTGCTATAGAAATTTCTTTTCTTGGGAGAGAAATCCTAAGGCATCCTGGAATGCCTGTGAAAAGAGGAGCTGCAATATAAGACCGGTAAAACTCAAGAACCTATTCTGAAAAGACACACTTCTACTGAACCAATTTTCTTAAAATTTGCATTTCTTAATGGACATTAGTAATATATATTTGGTGATAGAAGGACACGTTATACTATAGAGGGTACTTTAGAGGGAAGCTTAGCGTTGCTGTTCCCTCAGAATACTCCAAAAAATTCAATTTTCCCGGTAAAATGCTACAAACAAAAGTAACTGGTATTTATGTGTTTGGACAGTATACCAAGTTTAAAGAAAATTGTTGGTGCCGTTATTGAGAAAATCGCGAATAACTGAAAAAAAGAATAACTATTCAGTGAAGTCGCAATTTCGGTTCATGAATTTTGCCAGAAACCTTCGTTCATATGCGATAGCACCATCACGGAACAACAAGTTTGAACTTGCTGTGATTTTTCTTTTTTGTGATACTTTGTTCACACACACACACACACACACACACACACAACACACACACACACACACACACACACCTGGCTTCATCCCCTTACATGGTAATCTCTCTGAAGTATAAGCTTATTTTAATGTAACCTTAACACAATGAACTCTAATGACACACACACATATATATTATATTCACTAAAAATATACTTTTCGTACTCATGGGACCTCAAAAAATATTGACCAGTGGAAACTCAATTTCGAAAATTTGATACGATCGCAATAGTTCCTCTAACTAGCAACAATAAGAGGAAGTAAAAATAAACAAACAACTTTCTCTCACATTAATATATTAGTAGTTTATACCTAGAAACTCGGGGCCTCCTAGGAGATTCAGCACTTAGACCTCAGCTGGGCCCATTGTGCACTGTGTATTATACTAACTGGTAGTAGTATACTATATATTAGTAGTTTGACTAGCCACTTGTCCAGATATCTTGGTGTCTACTATTTGACCTACAGTTACACTGACATCCTCTCCAGCACTCATATATATAATGCATGTAGAATACATACCACTGGCTTCCACTACCACGCTACTTTGGGACAAAAACTTTGTGTGTGGAAATAAACTAACTTTCCGGACTATCTTGATAAACCAAACTCTGACGATGGTGGAAAATTTGAAACCGGTCAGAATCAGTGAAAAGAAGGATGTTAAGCCGGATGAAATTCCTGCTGAAAGACACAAAGCCCGTAGAGATGGTGGCAGCTGGCTTTGTTCACCCCTAGGTCTACTTCATTTCAGCACTACTACACACAACTCACTCATCTAAATGCACTCAAAGAACACCGTATGACACTAGATTCCATATAGAAACTCTGATATTTAGAGGGGAGCCAGAGATGTTCTCTTAGATTTAGTGGATGTGCTTCTATAGCCATTCCTTCCTCTACCATCTAACAGTTTTCAATATCACTGAAGGCCGAGCTGGTGTATTCTACTGAACTGGTCTTATATTGCAGCTCCTCCAAAAGGCCAGATAGAATATTATTGTTGACATAGAAATGTACGTTCAGATTCTCAATAGTTGATTTGAAAGGATCATTTACAGAGTTGTCTACGGTCTGCTGAAACCAAATTCAACCAAAAAGAACGACAGCTCATTGAGAAATATGTATGGGGGATTTAGCGTAGTTTAAGAAGGAGGACTGAGGAATGATAAGAGAAAAGTCAGATCTGGCATTCAGTTGAAGAAAACTGTACCTTAAATGCGCTCTATAAGATCAGGGCCAAAGAAGAAAGCGGCCATTAGCATCCAGCGGATACTAATCTGCTTCCCCATTAAGGTTATCAGCCTTCGCATTGAAATCGTGCCACCAACGGAAGTCAGATAGAGTAAAGCACGGTGTCAGATATTGAAAGCACTTGTGAATGTAAAGACTTGGGAAAGAGATACAGTACATGCAGTCTTGAAGTTGGAAGGGGTGGAAAGAGAGAGAGAGCGGTGCCCTTTGAAAAGAGGAGGGAAACTTGTGATGGAAATAGAGTTTCAGAGGACTGTGCACCAGGGTTGGGGAAGATCTTTGGCCCTATGTTCAATGTAGTCAGCCTGCAGTAGTGTACCCTAACTTTTGTTAAACTGATAACTTGAGGGACAACGCCTACGTGGCCAGTCCCCCGTTATAGTACGCTCATAACTTCAAACACTTCCTATTAGATCCATTATGTTTCCTTTCACTTAATATTCTTCCTAAACGATTTCTGATCTAATACTCGCTCTTCCTGCTCACTGTCCTCGTTCATTTGCGATATATATATAAATATAAATATGATATTAAGTAAAAGGAAACATCAACGGAAGTAGTAGGAGGAAGAACTTTAGATTGGATGATACAGTGATCTGGATATAGCTTACTGATATGAGAGCACTGTGCGGGTTGTGCTGGCATTGGTGGTGGATTGAGTTAGTTCCATTTTAGCAGCGGTAGATTAAGGTGAACGAGAAGAATCACATTTTACAAACACTTCCTGTAGATAAACAATTTTAGTGTGTGCTGAGTTTGACTGGTGCATTGTGGACTGGCCAGTGTAGGTTTGTTGTATTGACTGCCTATTTATTCTATGCTCACATTTAGATAGATTGGGCTTCTTATAACTAGCGAATGGTCGGCCACTCATCCAGCATGTAGGAGAAAGACTTTCTGATATGAAAGGGATTAGTTCAGTGGTAGGACCCGGGTTCGAATCCATTCCCGAGTCGAATAGATTTTCTTTTTCTAGGAGCCTCTATAGCTCACTATCCAGTGATGGGCTATGTCTGCAACGAGAGAACACTGCTCGGAGGCTGACAGTGCTGAGAAGGCTCCAGGGTCACAACTGATCTTTCAAGAGCATATCCCCTTAAAAAAAAAACTGATAGCAATGGAGTAGAGTTCTTTAATTTGGAAAGTTTTAAGATATCTGTAGATATTTTCTATGACATTAACTGTTCACAATGAAATTGCTCGGTGAGATTAGTTAGCTGGCTACAGAGAGAACTAATCTTGCTAGATTTGCAATCACGATTCTATGTTTTTTTACTTTCTCTTACTTCTAGTAAGAGGAAGCATTGTAATTGTGTCAAATTTCCGATATCGAGTTCACTGGAAATATCGGTTTTGATTTTTTAAAATTTTGTTTAGTGGATGCTTAGAAAGTTATAAATTTTTATTAATATTTCTATTTAGAGAGTTCTGATTAATATTCTTACACTATGTGAATTACATTAGACTTGTACGATGAATTTATATAGTTTTTTTATTTGTTTATGTTTTTACTTGCACGTTGAAATGAAACATTAGTTGTATTAAATTCAGATTCTAACTATGATAGTAGTAGCCATATTATTCTGCGTTTACTGAATATATATCATCACGATGAGAAACAGAAACGCTTGCAATATCTTCCTTTTTACTACAAATCAGTCACTCAGGAAGCTTATTAGTAAGAAGTTGAACTCACCTGTTCTAACTCATATATATTAATATTTTAAAAAAGGATCCACCGCTATTTATACATACAAATTTTGCAAGTTCTAATTTTGGATGTAAATGTTTTTATTAATTAATTATTAACTTTTTGAACAGTAATTAACCATTCGACAGTAAAAAGTATGAAGAAAACGCTTTCATATGAAAGAAATTATTTTTAAAAGGATTATAACATAATAGAATCTAAATTAAAAACTATAACTAAATCGAAAACTAAATTAAAAACAGGAAGTTTCTCAAAATGTCTCCAATTTACCAACAAAGAACAAAACAAAACTAAATAACAAAATTTCTTTAAAGTACCACTATGTGCTACATATATATATATATATATATAAAATGAACTTACACTTCTGTTTAAATTTAGAAGGAACATTTTCAAATTCCGTAGAATCTAAATTTTGTTTATCGCTTAAATTCTGTTTATCAGAAATGTAATTATCTTTTTCTAATTTTTCATTTAATGCTTCAATTTTATCTTGTACTAGAAAATAAAAATAAAAAAATCAACAATGAATATACCTGCGGAAAAAAATTTAATAGCAACTTTAGTAAAGCCAATATGATAAAAACTTACAAGCCAGGTTTTCATTATATAGTACTTCAAATTCCTTTTCAATTTGTGAAAACAGATATTGCAGTTTGGACCTATTCAAATAATTACAATAGTTTTAAAACTGTGAACTAAAATGAGAGAAAAATCTTAAAACGATATACAACGTTAAAAACGTCAAAAGTTATCAGAATAGATTATTAACATTAACATATAACTAACATTTCTCATTTTTATGTCCCTAGAAACCTCTTTGTTAATTCTCATCTAATAAATTTTCTACATTTATTTGTAAGATATCGATATTTCATGCAAAGCAAGCATTTAAGCCCTTAATGGAATTAACTGTTTGGGTTTTATAAATAAAATCCACTGATCAGTTATATAACTGTTATTTCAATTAGATTTTTCCTACTAATGTAAAAAATTTATTAAATAATGCAATTTGTAAAAGTTTTGCAAGTAAAAGAATAAAATACACACCGCAAATGTTGGTTGTTGGAAGTACGCTGTACATTTTCGGAAGAAAAACAATGTACTAACATACCGACTTCATATGAAATTCATAACTAAGAAAAGAAACAACCACTAAGCTACAAATAGAAAAAAAAACTATATGCTGATCTTAAACCATTCCTTGCCAAATTACTAGGCCTTAGTGTGAAAAAAACAGCACAAAAACGCGGACAATTAAACAACTAAACCGATTATTTTTAGAAATAAAGTATATCACTGAAATTATACTATGTTCAACTTTATGCAAATAAGTCATCACTGAGAATTTGCTTTACAAAAATGTAGAAGATTCCAAGCACGCTTAATCTAGTCAAATTTGTTGGAGTTAGTCCAAAATAAGATTCAAGTGCATGCCAAGATTTGGAATAATATTCTTAAAAATCAACGCAATTCCTTACTTTTTCAAAACCAAGTTAAAAATTTAATTTAAACTATTTTATATATATTAAAGGCACTATACTTTTTTAAATAAAAGATTCATCATTGTGATATCAAAGAATAAACAAATTAAAACAAACAATGTAAATAAAAATAAATACATGATCTAATTTATATAATAATACTTGGATACAAATAAACAAGATACCTAATGACAGGTGGAAGGCTAGTGTCACCATCTATGTCAGATTTGAAGCTACTGCTGCTGAACATTTCTGGATCTCCGGATCGAAATGCTCTTGCAATGCTCACCCGTTTACCTTTGCCAGTTTTATTCATTTCAAATAAAAAAGCCCTTGCAAGAGGCCGAATTCAGCAAAGAATTATTGTCATGGTTTCATAAATTCTTCAGTCTTTTTTAATACCCTGTTGCAAAAAGTTTGGAAACATGAGTTCTAGTTAAAATACGCTATTTTAAAGCAAACAAGAAGTGAAAATTCATGATAATAAGTGATGAGTTATTTAAAATTGTTCGATTCTATAAAATAAAACTAGAAACGTGTAATAAAAGTCGAGTGTTTCAGAATTACGGAATTCATCTTCTTCGTCGTACAAAACAAAAACTGAATTAATTCAGCATTTAAGTAAAATACCGCAACATTTTACACTTAAATTACATATTCCAGTCTTCACTGAAATATATTTACAAAAATGCAATCCGTAAAATTTTAATTTCATTTTAGCAAAACTGACTAATGACATTCATCTTGCTACTAAGCTTTCATTTGTATCAAAAAATGCAATTGCACACGTGAAAAACGTAGATTTCAAAAAGGTATATGAGTCATAAATCTAAACGTAAATACGAATGACTCACCTCCAATTAACACTTTTTGCCTTTGACGTCACATAGTTTTAAGGATTATGTGTGGGAATCAATAAAGTATAGCCTCTTTTTATCTTGATGTAAATATAATGTGTCATAGCCAAACCGACTTTTGATAGCAATCGACAAATTATCTAAACAGCACAAAAACACAGCTGAGCAGTTGACAGTATCGGCAGCTGAAGATGCAACAAATAATATATCAGATTGTCCAACATTATAAAGTAAGTTTCAAAAAGCTATTTGTATATATATTCAAAAAAGGGTGTAATTTTAATAAAAATGGGTTAATTTAATGCTTGCTGAAAATATATTACCCTCAAAATATATTTTAACTTAATATTCTTTCATGGTTAAAAACAGTTTGAAGGATTATTTCGTTTAAAATTTTTTTTGATAGCTATGAAACTTGTCTAGCTAAGCAGAAATAGAAAATTATCATTACTATTATAAAATTAAGTTGAATCAAGTTTGTTTTTTTTTGTAAAATTAAATTTAAAAACTTGGCAACACTGTTTTGGCCTCTTTATCAGCTTAACCTAGGTGTGTGATAATTTTCTTTTGTATTCATGTTTGTAATTAAACAATGTCGCAAATTAAATAACTTTTTTTTTCGTGTAATCTAAATTTATTGTAAAATGCCACCCAAACAGAGAAAAATTGCAATAATGGGATATAGATCTGTAGGTAGGTGAGTTCGTTCTTTTACTTTATACTAAAAATTGTACAAGAAAATTTGTGGCAAAGATTTCGTGTTTATAGAAAGTACTACACAACGACACTTGTTTTACATTTCTCTGAACTGGTCTTGCAGGAAAATCATCTTTAAGCATTCAGTTTGTAGATGGGCAGTTCGTGGATTCATACGATCCCACTATAGAAAATAGTAGGTGAAATTTGTGCTTTTATTTATGAAAGATCCTCCTTTAACATTTATTTTTCTATGAATGTTATTTTTTTTATAGCCTTTACAAAAACCACCCGTATAAGAAGTCAAGATTACGATATAAAATTAGTTGATACTGCTGGACAAGATGAGTATTCTATCTTTCCTGCGCAATATTCTATGGACGTTCACGGTTACGTCCTTGTATATTCCATTACTTCTATAAAATCTTTTGAAGTTGTTCAGATTATTTATGAAAAATTACTAGATATGATGGGAAAAATTCAGTAAGTAAAGTTGGTTATAGCATAATATAAAACATTATTTTGGAAAAGTAACTTCTAACATTTATATCCGTTAATTGTAGCCGTTCATTTCATTTTTTTAATTTTTTTGTTTAGAGTACCAATAGTACTTGTAGGAAATAAAACCGATTTGCACATGGAACGAATGATAAGTTCTGAAGAAGGTAGACGATTGGCTCTGTCTTGGAAAGCAGCATTTTTAGAAACTTCGGCAAAACAAAATGAGGTGTGTGTTCAGATTAATTTTTATTATATTTAACATATCAATTTTATGTTGCTTCAGTAAAGTGTAGGCTAATTTTACATTATGTATTTTGGACTAAGTAAAAGGAATTATCTCTTACTTATTCCAAAAAAAATTAATTTTTGTTGAAATATGATGATATTTTTAAGAATATTATAATATTATAGTTGAAATACCGGGAAAAAAGTGAGATGGTAACATGCTGGTTAGTAAATAGAGTTTATGATATTCAGAGATCCTTATCTCTATTGTTGAGACAAAAATATTGAATGAAGAATGGATTATGTGTAATCATTGATATTATATCTGGTAGCATTGACCTCTTACAGGTTGTTTACGGATTAACAATTTCTATGTTTTATATTATATGAAATTTAAGTTGCTTAATGAATGTTTGGTAGTGGAAACCTATGTTTTCATCAAAACTTAGTCCAATTAGGTTCAAGGTTAAATGAAAAATTGCGGTCCTTGAAAAATAGTATTGTTAAGTGATCTTTCCCAACATATTATTCTATATGCGACGAATGTGGTAGGATGGAGTGATTTTTAAATTGTTTGCTTTTCAGCATTTTACTTAATATTTTTTATTTGTTAATTCTTGTAAATTCCGGTATGATATTTTAGCGTTATCATTTTATTTTCGTTTGTAGCAGCATTACTAAAATATTTAATTCACTTTCTTTCAGTTAGGTCGAGGAACTCAATGTATTATTCAGGTTTTTCAAATTTGTTTTATTTCATAATATGATCTTAACCGAGACTCTTCAGCACTGATCTGAGTATTTTATTTTTGCCTTGATTTAGAGTATGTATTTAAGAAAGCGATAAACAAATTTGAATTTTCATATTTTATGTAGCCCACGTTACTTACGTTAAAAAACACATATATTGGGTTGTCCCAAAATAATCATTAACTGCTTGAAGTTGCCATTTATAGATAGTTTTTCTACAAATTAAACTTTTTGTAAAATTTTATATTACTAAAATTGGATTATATCGTTTATATTAACAGGCATAAATTTCAGGATTATTAGAATTGCATTTACTTTTTTTGAAAAACAAAGAAATATTCTTTTTAATTTATTTACTTTTGTGTGAGAATGATTCATTTCTTTATGATATGAGATTATGAGATCGCGTTGAGGAAAATAGCAAGTAACCCTTCATACCATGATTTCTAATGATAGTTTTACATCCTGTATTTTTTAAAGACCTTGTCAGTGACCAAGCATGTACTATATTGTTTTAATTGTTCTTAATTCTTAACATCAATCTTATAATGAATTGGTAATGACTGAAATTTCAGATACTAAACTATTTTTAGAGACTTTTTCCTTGATAGCCTGCTTCATTTTGTGGTCAACAACCGATTCGGGCGTTCGCCAATTTTACGCGGAAGGAAGTTTTTTGAGAGTAAAATTAAAATGTTTTGAAGTGTATATGGATATGTGGTTCTTTGTAATGGCGCTGTTTAAAGTGGAAAAAATTTAATCACAATAATAAACCCAGTAAAGGTTTAAACCTCATTGCCACATTGTTCACAAAATAATGGTATTGCCTAGTTTTGTTGAATAGTAGTACATTAATTTCTTGAATATGGTAAGTATAGAAGACTAGAGAGTACAGCTTCTCCCAAACACCCCAACATTTTTTTTCTCAAGGCATTCTGAAGATGGGCGAATGCAGCAACCTTCGATGACACAAAATGAAGCAGGTAGTAGAAAAGAAAAACAGCACTGCGGACCTGTACAACATCACAAAATTAATATGAGTTTATACATGGTAACTGTTTGCTATCATCTTGCTTTCAGGTTAAAAGTTGCTAACATAACTGACCTAGTAAAAATAGGCATCACTTGACTTATTTTTGCTTTTTGAGATAGGTTTTGTTGATGAAGTTTTCTGTTAATAGCTAAAGTTGATAAACATTTAGATTAATTAATTAAAATGAGTTTTCACGACAAGAGAGTCGGGATTTAATATTACTCTTTTCCTCCTTAAAACAGCAAGAAACTTCGTATTAAAAAAACAATTAATTTCATTCCAAACTAAAGTATTATGGGCTCCGCAGTGCTGGACAGTATGTGAGATTGCAACCGACATAGCAGGCTCCTTCTTTTTATTCTGAATTCTTTCCTGTTCTTCATCCATCATCGGATTTGGTTTTACTAGGGTGATAGAAATTTTATAGGGTGTAAGTTTTTTTACACAGTTAAATCAAATGGAAGATGGTTGAAGATCCGAAACCGGTCAAAAACATGTGAAATGAAAACATGGTATAAGCGGCCATAGTCTCAAATACAAAGCAAATTTTTTTTTTCAAATCTGTATAAATAACTTTTATTCATTTGCATGATAAATGTTACTAAGATAACTTAAAAATTCTGAAAACATTAGGTTATTGTAATGAGAAATGTGCAGAAAAATTAATGTAGGCCGCTCGTATTATCAATCTAGTAAAGGTCATTCTCTCACTCTGGATTTAAAAGAAGTATTCTTGGGAATAGGTTATTGCATGAATTACATAAAAATCTTGATTCGAAGGTTTTTTATTGATATTAGCATTCGGTTGTGAAATATGCAGCTTTCTAGTGTTTGTACATATCGTTTGATAAGTCAAAAGACAGTTCTTTATGCACATTCAGCAAGCTCTCGAAATGATGCTAATGTAAATGGCTCAGTAATTACAAGCATAACTAAATTTTAGATAGAACTAATGTAAGACATAATCGTAGTTTTTGTGACAGGAAGTTGTCTTGATAGCCATAGTAGCACTATCTCGTTAGATTAGATAATTGTAAAATATTATTACGACAGCGTTATAATCGCTCTCATGGTTTACTTTCACCGCGAATATAAAAAAAATCTTTCATAATACTTATTTTTATTGTGATAATTCGCCAGAAAATTAGAAGGAAAAAATAAGTAAATGGCAAATTGGTAGGTACCGATTTTTAAAGAACGAATACCAGACAGACAAGTCCTGATGGAACTAACAACAATCTCTTGACACTCCATCATTAAAAAAAAAATATATATTTAATGAATATTCATTTATTCTCATTTTCATTTATCCATTTTTAAAATAATTTTTTTGTTTGTGTCATTGAGGTTATTTTCAAATTTCTTATAGAAAGAAAAAACATTTTTGGAAAATTCTTTTTAATAAAAGGCATTATCAGAAATATTTGTGACACTTATTTGATAAGTCCATTATTAAAATCGAATAAGTTCTTTAAAAAAAATACTATTTAAGAGGAGTAACTATCATTACCTAAGGTCTCGATGATTTTTCGATGGCTTTTTTTTTATGATTCTTTTAAAATTAATGTTGTCGATATTCGATTATAGAAACAGGAGTATTCAAATTTTCACCGCCTATTCATTAACAAATTTATTGTCTTCTTTTGATTAAAAAGCATGATACAATGATAAGCTTTTTTTTAAAATGGAATGTTAACCTCTACAAGATTTTTCGGATTTGAGTTTTCATTGGAAAAACATGTTTTGAGGTTTCCCCAGTTTTTAAGAGAATGGTCTTTTGCTTCTCTGTGTGTTTATGTTTTGTGTTTGTGGGATGCATTTATATAGACATAGCTGCAAAACAGTAATCGCAAAAAGGTCGGACTGGATGTTTCTTTCTTTTCTTTTTTGGTATAAAGTTTTCGTTCGAAGTACCGCTTTGAATAGGTTAATCTCATTCAGGTTTTTTTTTTTGTTTTTAACTACTTCTAAATTCTTAAGTTTTCGTTGAAATATATATATATGTATGTGTTTTCGGTTAAAATTCGGCTATGGAAGGTGCCACTTTTTCTCGTGTTTTTTTTCTTTTGTTCTGAAAACTGTCTCAAAAAATCTTCGACATTCCTTTGATATGGATATGGTGTGAGTTTATGTTTCTGTATGTATGTATTGAAACATGCTTATATTATATTTATCTATTTATTTTTTTCATTATATCTACCCATTTTTTCCAATAGAATGTCTTATTTTATTTTTTGTTACTTATATTTATTTTTGTAAATATTTTTTACCGAATAAATTAATTAATTGTTGATTATTTTTTAGTCTTCTAATCCATTTTTTCAGTCAGTAGCCGATGTTTTCCATACAATGCTATTGGAAATTGAAAAAGCTAATGGAAATGTAACAGAAAAAGGAAATTGTGTTGTATCATGAAGAAGACGAAGAAACTATATAAGCGGATGTTTTAAACAAAGATATCAGAACGTACATAGTTAATACCTACGCACTTTCACAAAAAAAAAAAAAAATTAATAATAATTTTTAAAAGTGTTATTCATTTCCGTCTTTTTAAAACATTGGTTTCTGCCTTTGACATTGAAAAATATAAAATAAAGAAGGAAAAAGTAATGTTGAATTGAAAGTAACCAGCGTTGAAAGTGAAATGAATTACATTTATTAATTGCTTAAGTCATCTGATTTCTTCGGATATGAAATTTAGATGATTTGAATATAAACATTTAAAGCGGTTTAGTAATACAAATATAATGATAAATATTTTTATTATTTGTAATCATTTATTAAACCGTTATTTAAAAAAATAAATAAATGAAACTAATGGTCAAGAGTTGAAATATTCTATTGTGATAATAGGTATATATCATGTACTTATGTAAATATTACGTAATTAGCGGTATATTCATTTTTTTTTTTTAAGAAAATTATAATAATTTAATAAAACAATACAAAAATTAAATAAGTTTTTAATTTTCATTTCGTCTATTGACGCTCTCTTTTGTTACTTTTTTTTGTTTTTGTTTTATTGGTATCGGTATTTTTTTAAGACAAAAACTAATGATTGATGTTTTCTCATATAATGGTTTTTTCTTTATCTTTTAATTTTTTTAAAGGAAAAAAAATAGAGCACTCATATTTCTTCCTTTGTATATAGTTCATAATATCTGTATACTAAAATAAAAATTATATTTATTTTTAATTTAATTGTTTATTATAGATTTGTTAATAATATATTTTTGATTGCTGCATGAACATTTAGTAGTAATATAAGATGACCAATGACATCCCCTTATGATAATATGAATAAATAACCGATCATATACTCAGGAATGTCTACTGTTTGTGTATGAGTATATTCTTAACAGGTAATTGAAACCATAAAAAACAAAAAAAAAAACTTTCGAGCTATGTGTATATTTATATTCATACAAATTGCCACTAGTATTCAAAACTTATTTTTCCTTTTATAGTGATTTTTCAAATAGCCACACTTCAGGTTTGGGTTAAAAAAAAAATCTTAATTAATAACTTATAAATCATATTATATTTTATATCTTAAACTAACTCTTAAAAGAAAATAAGAACAACATAAAATAAAAAAATAATGATACAACAATCAACATTTCATGATAGCAATGATTTACTAAATCTCTGCAAAATTTTCAAAATCAATCCTCTTAATTTATTTTAGGCTCTTCGCAAAATGTTTTAATAATTTAAACCTTTAATGAGTTTATATTTATTTATATTCAAACAGCATCTTCTAAAGAGCAGAAACCAAAATCTGGAGAACACAGACGGGCATTTACTAGCTTTTATTTCTATGAAATATACTCTCCTAAATTAAAAGCTTGAGTAAATACCCAATGTTGAGCATATTTTCGTTATTATGATTATAATTACTAAATGGAGTATATACTGTAAACTGTTCAGCACTGTGAACCAGTTATTATTCATATTATCCACTTTAATTTTTATTTATTTTTTGTTTTCCAAAAGGGATTTTTTTTTTGTTTAATTTATTTCTCAGGTAGAAGTATTCATTATATTATAAAAATTACATTATAATTTAAAAAAAAATATTAAATTGGTAAAATTGAAAAAAAAGAAGCTATATTTATACTCTAGATATATTTTTGTGAAGTGGTATTATTATTGAATAATATATGTAATTTTTTTTTTTTTTTAAATAAAAGTTCGTCTTATTCGAAAAATTATTTGCTAAATACTAAAAGAAATATGTTGTTAATAAATTTTCTTACTATGTTTATAGTTTCATTTTATTTCTTATTTTTTTTTTGTGCTCATTTCAAATTCTTTTCATGTTTTGTTTGATTACTTGTATTTACTTTTATTATTATTATTATTATTATTTAATAAAGGACTTGTTGAGTTTATCACAAAAAATGCCTACAAAAAGAAAAAAAATTGTTAAAAAATTAAAGTTTAATGAAGCTTGTACCCAACGTTTCAAGAGTAATAGGCGCATAATATCGACTATTATCAATTAACCAAAACTATTTAGTCATATAATCAAAACCAACCAGCTGATATTAAAGTGCGTATACTATCGGACACGATTACAAAAATGCCCCCCCCCCCCACACAGTAATAATTGATGATGAGAAGGCTTAATAAAAAAAAATCGTTAGGCAAGAATTATGTAACTAATAACAGTGTGGATAAGAGCGCGCTTACTGTAAAATTGACGGTGAATTGAATTTCATTGATGTCTATCAAATATTTTATAAGACTTTAGAAATGAAGAAAATTAATAATGAAATAGAAAAACTGTTGATTACGAACTTTATTAAACTTAGCAGGCAGCAACTTTTTCTTTGGAAAAATTTATTATTTATCTTTGATTGATTTTTATATTTCTTTTTTTAAATTTATTAAGTACCTGATTATAATGAACGTTTTTTGTTATAATTAAAATAAAGAGAAGTGAATACGTTTTACATAATCATTTTTATTTGCTCTCAATTGTTTAAAAACATTGCTTCTAAAATTTTTCTTTTTTTTTTTTCTTCTCATTTATCGAAAAAATGAATCGGTTAGTTATATCCACTGTAATTAGTTTGTTTTGGTTTGTTAAAATTTAAAATATATATATATATCTATATATACATATGTGTTCTGAGTTTAAAGAAAATGATTAAAGAAAAAATATAATAAATAATTATATCAAGAAAATTGTTGTGTAGTAATTATAATTATTAAAAATTAATTAGTGAAGATTTAATGATTGAAAAATTATTTTTATTCTTTAATCTTAGTAATTTTCATATTTTATTGGATTGCTAAATTTATTTCTTTATTGCATTTTTTCTTCCTTTTTTTTTAAACCATTATTTATTTATTCCTTTCTTTTTTTAGGCCTAAGCTAATATTATTTAGTGGATATTAATAAATTATCATAAATTTAATAATTTATTATGTAAGTTGTTTATTATTAACATTTAATCATGTTTTTATAGTTTTCAGCACTTGGAACTTAAAAGTGTTTATCTAATATTATTATTATTTCTAACATAATTGAAAAAAAAAATATTTATTTAACACGAGAATAAAGTAGAACTTTTACAACTCAGTTCAGGTTTGCCCGCATAAGCTATAGCAAGTAAGTTGAACGAGAATAATTGTAAAAATGCTTTCTCTGATTCAAATATATTTTTTCTGCAGCAGACAAAACTATTTAAAGAAAATGAATTTGAAAATCTTGATATTTTCTGTTTAATGAAATCGGAGAAATTACTTTCTGAAAAGTTTGTAGAATTTTCGTTAATAAAGGATTAGTGTTGGACAATATTACGCTTATTTTATTGTTATATTATTTTGTAAAGATGTTAAATTTTAATGTTTATAATTTATCCTTTAATATTAGTAAGTATCAATGATTCTATCCAAACTTTAAAATTAGACAAATTGAGACTTGGTAACACTGAGATTACTTATAAAAAACTTTAACTCTAGTGGTGATTAAAAGGATTACTTTGTTCGCGATTTTAATGTATTAATTGGCACATTATTACACTGTTGCAGAAAAATATTTCTCGCCTATGTTCCAAAATTATGACTTTAATTCTCAAATTGGATTAATAAATATTTTTAAAATGGTTTAGTGTTTTCGTTATAAAAATTTCACTTTTTTTTTTTAAAGTTAAGGAAAAGTGAATTTTTTTCATTATAGAGACCAACTATGGATTAGAAGAGGAGAGTGTAGATAGTTTTGCAGAAGTGGCTGCTGTACCAAATCCTATGTGATCTAAAAGGTGACTGTCATGGAGTCTCTGAGATACAAATATATATAAAATCGTCAGTAAAAGTATAGCAATATGCAATAGAAATCTGAGTGAATTTGGGATTTATCATGTTTTTGTGAATACGCTACACCAAGTGGTAGATCACAGCAATCATCAGCATGCTTTTGCGAATTATTGTTCGTTTTATTAGGCTGATACCTTAGCAAGATAGCCAAGCTCCCTTACAAAGTAAATAGTTGACTTCAAATTAGATCCTAAACTCACCAAAAGTACTACTCGACATGTAGCTGAAGATAGCCAAGCTCCCTTACAAAGTAAATAGTTCACTTCAAAGTAGGTCCTAATCACACCAAAAGTACTACTCGACATGTAGCTGAGATTTGACTCAAAAACTATACATTTGTCTAAAAAGCTCACTCTGTGTAATATATGTTCAAATTAAAAAGTTCGATTAAACAACTAGTATATAGCTTATCGTTTTTTGTTTGTTAAATCTCTAACTGTTCAACTATTACAAAAGACGAAACATATTGCCTATTTCAGGAAGTTGGTGCATCAATACCGAATGCATTAATAAAACCGCCTGAAAGATTATGTAGTTCGGTTAGCTAAGGAAAGGCCTTGACTCACAGCGTTCTTGAATGTAGACATACGAAGACGAAAGTCAGAGTTCTTATACTTTTTCATTATTTTAGGTTTATATTGTAGATAAGATATTGTTCGAGTAGATTATGCAGTAAAAATGCTAGGTAAAGCAAGAAAATGTAGGCCTCTGATCAATGCAAATTCTAATTCCTGATTTATCCTATTCAACCTTTCCAATAATGCAACGATACTGCTTAATATTTATTAAATTAAGTTCATGAATCAGTAAGTTGAGCGTTTGTCTTAGATCATTTTCCATTGCCGTAATAATATACATAATATTCTATCTGATAAAGGTGAATCCTTCGACATATGTCACTGCATAATTTAAACTTTTACTACCAAAAAATATAAACCATAAAAGAAAAATCTTGATTTTGTGATGTAATGTTTTTTCATTTTGAACTCGTTCATATCTCTGGTATTTTATCCGTCGTAGCATGCATATTTCTGTTATCCTGACCGCTTTCGGATTTTCATCCATCGTCAGAGTAAAGTTATCAAGTTTATGAAGAGAGTTTATTTCAAACTTAATACTTCTGTCACCCACACTTGTTTACTTCAAGTATACTAGTAGTAAACAGGTGTGTGTAACTTTACTCACACACAGTTGCTTGATAACTTTACTCTGACAATAGAGATAATCCGCAAGCGGTCAGGAATAATAGAAATATCCATTCTACGAGGGTTATATGTTATCCAGCATTGCGGACCACATATACCATAGTTCACGTCTATTTCAAAATCGGCGCGTTTGTGCAAGCTACGTCATCAATTCACTAGAAGCGCGCTTAGTCTCATTGTTTGGACGTTTAAATGTTCTCGTGTTTTGTATAATTATTAGTTATTGGTGCTTAGCCCTTTCTTTTTTCGAATAGATCAGGTAAGTTTACATTCAAAATATTTGTTAAAAATCAAGAAATAAATGCCGTTAAACATTGACAAAGCTTGTTTGACAGCCTTTAGTTTGTTATCATTCAGAAAAGTTTATAGTCAGATATGATACAATAGTTTCGAATTTACTTAGATTTTTAAAGTGATTATAATAAACATATTAAAAAGTAGTGATATAATTCTAAAAAGGCATTATTCTTCTCTCTTTCCATGCACCGTAAAAATGTTTTTCAATGTTGTAGACTGAAGTTATAATGATACGTTATCAGACAGTTGAGTATATTAAAACTAAGGTTAATGAAAGTTAATCTAATCTGCTACTTTTTTTTTTTCTAATTTCAGTATCATTTTATATTTACTAGCATAAATAATTCGTATTTCTTAGATTAAAAATATATATTATCAGAAGCGAAGTCATATAAAAGAGCAATTACTTTTGGCTAAAAGTTAACATATAATGTAGCAATTTTAGATAAAAAGTAAAAATGCTGTAAAGTTTCATGTTGAAAATGAAATTAATTCATTATATTTTCAGGCGTCACACTAATATTGAAATCTAACAAAAAACTAATCCCTAATATTGAAATATTAACAAAATGCTAAGGAGATACATCAGTAAGTTGTAGAATCAAGAAAAAATCATGTGATACTTTTAAAAATTGCAGAAAATATATTCGAATGCAATATAACAAAGCCTTCTTATATATATATATATAGAACCTAAATTATTTTTATAATTATTTTGAAATGATAGAACAAAATGTAGTGTAGAACTTTAATATCTCCATAAATACGTATTCACAAGTATCATTTTAATGAAGTGATTAATACAAATTTTCGAAGTTCCCCGAAAAATCGCTTCTAAGCCATTCATTGGCCTAGATTTAGCATAAGAATGTCCGTCTTAACGTATTTTTTACTTCTTGAAAGGAAAAAAAAAAACAGACTATCACAGCCTCGAAGTTATACCTATGGTATTCTTATCTATAAATTTTTAAATTGAAACTGTTTTTGAAAAAATTAATTTAGATTTGATCAGAGAAAGATTTTTTTTCATGTATTGAGCAAAAACTGTTAGATTTAAGAATTCCAACTAAAATAAAAAAGTTGGTAAGGGAGAGTTGGCAAGACACAGGAATCTATGTTTCGCATCTCGTTAAATTTATTAGCTTTTATTAATATATTTGTTGTAATACCGACTTTTTTTCTAGTTTTTACTTAATACATTTTCCAGAAGCTTATTGAAAAACACTACAAAATTTATATTTTTTATTTGTTTGTTAATCTTTCTTTGTTTGTAACATTACTACAGTTACTCTAAAACTTATAATTTTTGCAACTATGGGAATTATTAATGTCGACATTGTTTATATACTTAACAATTTATAAAATTGTGTAGTAAATTCAGTGTGTTAATATTATTATTGTGACTAATTTATAGAATGGATACGATATCGAAAAATGAAATAAAATTGAAGTCAAATAGAAATAAAAATTTGTTGATTGATGGATCGTCACCAATTACGAATTTAGCCATAGGGCTTCAAGGAACTAGTTTCAAGACTACAGAAAACGCTACATCAGTAAGAAATCTGGATTTTCAAGAAGGTGAGAAAATTTTGATTTCAGTTTTGTTTATTTCATTTAGATTTAGTAATTTCTTTGGGCTTAGATCTTCTGATTAGTTTTGATGATTTAAATTTTTGTAACCTCCTCATCTTAAATTCGTATAACCTTCACCGTATTTTATAATCTTGAACATATGTATGTACATCTAGCTTTATAGATATTAAAAGCCACATGTCAAATAATTTCCTAAAGCTTCAAATATGTTTTTAATGCCTTATTTTATATAAATAAATTTTATTGTGACTCCCAGTTTGAGCGAATAAAAATAAAAATATGATTGCAAATTTGTGTATCACCTGATTAAAAATCTACGAATTAGTTTTTTCAAAATGGCGAAAGCTCGTACCGAATTGATACGAGTGATAGTCAATGGCTTGAGATTTTTT
The DNA here is from genome assembly GCA_011037195.1 of Triatoma infestans. Classification (NCBI taxonomy): domain Eukaryota; kingdom Metazoa; phylum Arthropoda; class Insecta; order Hemiptera; family Reduviidae; genus Triatoma; species Triatoma infestans. Next base: position 10,954 of record JAAEAF010005750.1, on the reverse strand, counting down.
TTTTTTGCCATTTTATCCAGAAATATAATTTCAAGCTATCCTTTTTTAATTTTTGTGTCTAATAATTGTGCCCATTTAAGCATAGTTATTAAGAATTCAATAACTTAATATAGAAAAAACTTAAAACTTTTGTATATGAATGAGATTTCCAGTTATAAATCATACCGATATAAAAGTTAGTGTTATGTGAATATGTGAACAAATATAGAATTTGTGAGTATTATTATTTTTATTTAACAACTTCGAATTGCAGTGATTAATTTCATGAACTTAAAATTGTTACTAACCGTATTCTTTTTTTAACCAAAAACATTTTGTGCATAAACTTGATTATGAAAGAGAATTTCATGTGACTTCTTTATTCATCTGGGCTAGTTTAATAAAAATTTAACTATTCGAACATTAAGGCATTAAACCTGAACTGCTTAATTTGAGACTACTAGACTAAGAAAAATATCGAGTGAAACATTTGCAAAACTTTCTCTTACTGCAGTTTACAAAATATAATGATAAATTTTATAGTTAGTATACCAAATTTAATGTACTGCGTCTTGTTTTTAAGGAGAAAATCGCGAAAACTGAGAACTTGGTTAAACACGCACTTCCGATTTACTAATTTTCATGAAACTCGGAATTTTGGCAATCTATTTATTTCTAATTATTTTGTTTGGATGGTAGAATTGTATAATCAACTGAGATAGCACTTTAGAGGAAACCATAACCCTGCTACTACCCCAAAAGCACCCTTAATGAGTTTACCTGGAGAAATGTTTCAAATAAAAGTTGTAACTCTTTACATGTGTAGTTCACATACTTGGTTCAAAGAAAATCGTTGGATCCTTTTAGAGAAAGTAGCAGATAACTGAAAAATACTTTCCAGTAAAAACGCACTTCCGGGATTTTCTTCAAACTCGAAATTTCAACAACATATTTAATTCTAATTAATATTTGTTGTGGTGGTGGTGGTTGGTTCCGCAGAGCTGGAGAGCATCAGAGACATTTTCCGTGATAGCCTGCTTCATTTTGTGGTCATCGACCGGTTTCGGGCGTTCGCCCATCTTCAGGATGCGTTTGTCAACAGTGTGATAAGTGATAACACAGCTTGCACAGAGCAAAGTCAGTTTACACACTCTGAATTTGCTCTGTGCAAGTCTGTGTTATCACACTGTCTGGTAAACGCATCCTGAAGATGGGCGAACGCCCGAAACCGGTCGATGACCACAAAATGAAGCAGGCTATCACGAAAATGTCTATGATGCTAATTGATATTATTTAGATGCAAGAATTAATTATGTATTAAACAAATAGCACTTTAGTTGAAAACCTAACCACAACCCTCCCTCAAAAGTACCCTTAAATGAATTTTTCTGGAGAAATCTTACCAATAAAAGTTGTAGATTCTTGTATATGTAGTTGATATTCGATGATCAAAGAAAATCGTAAAAAGTATAAAAAAAAATCAGTAAAGTGGAGTAAGCAGTTGAGGAATTTTTACAGATAACTTACTGTCGGATACCATGGTTATACCTAAACGGAATATCAAGTTTGAACTTTCTGCGATTTTTCATTTTTTAGCTATGATTTTCACTTATACTCACAGAGACCATTTCCTAAACTACTTTTTTGGATTCAGGGGACCTTAAAAATGTATTTCTGGTGAAAACTCGATATCGACAATTTGACATGATTACAATACTTTCTCTTAAGTACTAGAAGTACGAGAAAGTAAAAAACGAATGATCTGTGATTTACTTTTGTGTGAGCGGCAAAATTAAAAATCGATAATCCGTTAGGTTTATGAGCTATTCGTAGATATTTAGAGTTATCAATTTATTTGAAACATGTTTACTGGAAAAAATTGTTTTAGAGTAGATTTCTTTTATTCTAGAGGAGCTTTAATGTTAGATCTTCCTCTAAGAAGTCACTTGTTCCATTTATCGTGCTGCCGTTTTTTGGTTTCTCTCCTGGAAACCGTGAATTTATTGTCATTTATTAACTTCATATATGAGTTGGTACTAATTGATGTCCTAGGACTTTATTTCAATTTGATCGTTTTCCTACTTTAAAAAAAAAGGTGTCACAAATAGCCGTTCTTTATAGAATAATTGCACGATATTTAAAAAAAAAAAAATTTAAGGGGACAACTGAAAAAATTAAAACTACATCGGCTCTAACCGTTCAACCAGGTGTATGTGGACACCCGGCGAAGTTTTCTTCTCTCCCCTTTTAACTTCTTAAAGATACCCAGAAAATCAGTTGATAATTTTTTTTTTCAACTCTCTCTATTTCTCTCTCTTTCTCTCTCTCAGACACAGTCTTGCCCTTCTCTCGTATTTATTCACGCAACCCCTCTCTTTTAAGAACTGCAATGTAGAGATTTAAAAGAAAAAATACCATAATATATTGTATGTTAGTGAGAGAGAGAGAGAGGGGAAAAAAGGGGTGCATGTTGAAGAAGATCGCACGTGCTGTAAGGACCGTTAGAAAGGGCACATGCCAAACACAGAAAGGTGGATAACAAGTAATAAGATGAAAGTATCTACAGAAGAGAGAGAAGATTGTAGTTAGTGGCAGAGAAAAGAAGTAGGATCTCCCTTCTATTTTCTTCATCTTCTTCTTCTTGGGGGCAACAGCAGCATGTAACGAAAAGTGCATATACACAACAACCCAAGACTAAGCATTTTACAATGACAATGCATCCTTCTCTTATTTAGCATAACGGTGTGTTTGTGCCTGTTGTTATCATATGTCCTAAGTGTATATTATGTATGTAGTTGCCCAGTCCCAGTGGATGGAGAGAGGCACAACTCATCTTTCTTTCCTCCAGGGTACATCATCAGCATTTCTTCTTCGTACACCTTGTTCATTTAGTACAAAAAAAAAAAAAAAAATCTGGTGTAAAATACTCCCATCATTTTCTCTTACTACAATTATAATTTACAAATTTTCTTCATACAGAGAATTACTACTAAATATTTACTACAGTGACTTCAAGCATTACTATATATACAGATAGTGGGGATTATATTTTTAGGGGAGTATTACATTGTATGGCCCTTTAAACTTGGAATGCTAACAGCCTAGATATAGACCTATCATTTTTATTTGCAACATTTTTTAAAAAATATTTCTAGGATGGTTCTGACGTATCATCTCACAATTCAAATGTTTTTGTTCAATATTATTGATGATCTCTACAATTGTTATCATTCTCTACCTGCCTCCGTTAGTAGATTGGCACCTGTTCCACCACCACCTGTATTTTTATATTAGGACAAAAAAGCAAAATTTGAAATTTAAAGAAAATTTGTCATTTTAACTGTAAGAGGAGTAACTGAAAGTTGTTAGAGTTGTTTCATATGGATTTTTTATTGTATGAGAGGAAGAAGTATTATTTCACATCAGAGACACAGCCACAACAATATTATTTCATATGTTTTGTGGCCTCCTGAAAAATTGTCTCTCTTTTGTCATAGTCTGATCATATTCATGATATCTCCCGTAAATTTTTTAGAACTTTTGCCATTTAAAAAGAAATCTGGATGATGTATTCTCAGTACCTATTCGCCTCTGGGTCAACATGAATTTTTATTCTCATATTTTCATTATTGTAGTGCCGTTTACAATCGTATCACTAAAGATCTAAATATGAAACTAAACCGCGCAATGAATGCCTGTTTAAGTAGTTTATCTCTAATGTCCTGTTTGACCATGGTGATCACCCCATTCTGCAATAAATTATCCTGGATAAAACCATATCTCTTACGTATATTCATTACCATTGTCACTTTCATAGTCATTTCATAAACAACTTACCTATATATATTATATTATAATTTATTATGAATAAATATAACATAATGTTTGAAGAATTCAATGACAAGTCCTTACGTGATTTTTTTTATTATTTTTTTTTAGTAATGTATTACTTTTAAAATTAGGTCATTGTCAACTGTCAGTTGCAGTCTTATTGTATAATATTCTTTATTTACTTTTGTCCACCAATATTTCCATACCAGAAATAAACATTGTTTACTACCAGGGATAGATTAGTGACAAGTTCATTTGTCTAGTCTTCGCAATTTCATTTATTCATTCACCGAACAAAATAGGACGTTTCCGACCTGTTGAGGTCATCTTCAGCTTTCGTTAGGCCTGCGCTGCCTCGCTAAAGAATAAAGAATAATTGTAAAACGGCTTAAATGAAATACAGTTCTGATAACTATTTACAAGATGGGAAGGTTATACAACATTATCTTACAATAGTTTGAAATAAAAATAATAATTTTTTTTTTTTTGCTCATTGAGGTAGCTTCCTTACGAAAAGCTGCTTTTACAAACACTGCCTTCCTTAGGTATATTGCCTTCCTCTCTTTGGCTAGCAAATGTATTGGAATCACTCTTGCAATTACCAAAATAGCTGGACCTGATGCTGTGCAATATGCTGAAGCGATCCGTAGGGCACCCAGACTTTGAACTTGACCGATCCGCTTCCTGTAGATCTCCTTAGTCTGAGCACGCCCCAAATCTCGGCTCCATATAGTAAGGCCGTCAGGGCCGCATACATCAATAGTCGACTTTGTTAAGAGGCCATTCATGTTAGCCATCAATCTCCCCAACTAGGTCACCGCTTTTGCTGCCGCTCTTCTAATATGCTCTTCAACTTGCAATCTATCGGCATTCCACGGTACTTTGCTGCCATTAACTACTATAAATGAAATAAATAAATAACAGTAAACATATTTCAATTACATATTTTTATTATCAATGTATCAATTATATATTGCAATAACAATTTCATTATATATTTTTTGGTGTAAATACATAGTTTTAGTGTAAATGAATCAAATTATTGGATAAAGTAAATGCATTTTGTATACTAATATTTAATTATTTTGTGATTTTACACTAAAGGAAATTGTGATCACTATTGTACCGGATGTGATATGGGACGAAGATGTAGGTGACTTAAAGCTATAATAACATAAAAAAACAAACAATATAATCTATAATTTTTGTAAAATATCTTTGTACAGTACAGCGCAGCTCTTCTCTGGAATTGGCATTGTGACCGTAGAACTTGTTTTTAGCTGACGGGCTTCTTTTTAGCTGAAGATGACATCATTATGTCGAAACATCCTATTTTGTTCAATTGAATGAAAAAATGAAATTGTGAAGATTAGGAAGAGTTGTCTCGCTAAACTACCCCAGGGGTAAATAAGAAATTCAACCGCCTACTCTCTAATATTCTTATACGTTGTTTATTTTGGATTTTTTTTTTCTTTACTAATTTTATCTCTTTTTATAATCTATTAACGATGACAAAAATTAAGAATGCAGAAAAAGTGATGCAGGTGTATGAAAAACAGGCAGGTGAATTTCTTTGTAAGTTATAAAAAGCGAAATAGAAATGATATTGACCGTTGTTGACCTAATGGTTTAGTGCTTTATTTTTGGTATTATTTATTTATTTTTTACTTATTTACTTTTTTTTCCGCCTGTATGATTAGACCTCTCGCTGAGAAGACAGAATGAATGGCCCTTTCGGCTCGGCTTATTATAATGTCACAGGCGGTGCACTCAAATAAGAATCCTCGACTTGCCGCCTCTACATGGAATTACCTTGACTCTATGTATGTGAAACTATTGGCTAGAAAACCTCTCTTACACATTTCTGTTACGAGGAAACACTTGTGGTTTTAGTCTTTTCGAGTATATTGAACATAAATGATTATAAATTTCGGTTAATGTGATTATTAGTTGAATTCGCAGTGATTGCCTGCTTTATTTTGTGGCCATCGACCGGTATAAAGATCCTGAATATAGTAGTTTTCATCCGACAAATTATTTGGTACAGTCACTCTCCTAAAAACCCAAGACTTACATCTTGGACTTTATCTCCTACGTTTCCTGATACAATTCCTTTTTTCTAATTCTGAATTAACTAGTGGTCCAGATTCTAGAAAATGTTTAAGAGTATGTATTAGAAAAATCTGTTAAAAATCCAATGCTCTCCTGCCAAAACCTTCAGAGGCGCTAATCTCGAGTTGTTGAGCACATTAATTAGCTCAGCAGATCTTGTATTTGTTGTGATTGTTAGAAGTATAAGTATCATTGTAAGTGTTGTTAGATATATCTTTTAAGAGCGCCCAGATTCCTGAATAAGTACCGTAGAACATTATATTCTAATTCCAGCCGTTTTTTTTTGTTGAATTATTTTCAACAAAATTTATTACTTTCATAATATAGTAATACATTTATATTACTTTCTCTTACTCCTAGTAAGAGGAAGTTTTGCGACCGTGTCAAATTTTCGAAATTGAGTTTTCACCGGGCATACAGGGTTTTTTTGGGGGGGGCACCTCTGAGTCCCCAAAAAACGTTTTTAACGAATGGTCTGTATGTTTGTGAACAAAATATCTCAAAAAAGTAAAAGCATAGGATACTACCATGGGACCTGACATGAACGTAACCTGCAAATGCGATTTTACTCAATTTTTGTTTTCAGTTCTGCACGATTTTCTCGAAAACAGCTCCAACGAGTTTCTTTAAACTTCGTATACTGTCTATATACATAATTATCGATCACTTCTATTGGAAATATTTATTTTTGGGGTGTTCTGTAGTAAAATTTGAGTTCAGTGTATGGTTCTGTCACCTATATTATAGTAGTATATTAAGAAGCATTGCTGGAATTCTAAATTCAAAGAAAATCGGTTAACCGGAAGTTTGATTTTAAGAATAATTTCTAAGTTTTTTTTTTTTTTTGTTTAAATTTAAGAACGACACCATTTTATTTAGACTTGAAATGTTAACTGCACACATAAACCTGTCACTGCACACACCCCCCCCCATCCCCCTTTTTTTTAATAGATAGTTCTGCGGAATTAGAAATGTTGATTAAATTTCAAATGTTAGGTCAGTTCAATGTTATTGGTCCCCTTCTCTGGATTGCATTGTAATCACGTCTACTACCTAGGTAGGTACTTGAACTCTCTCCCACATTCTTTATGATAATAAATGATTAAAATGTGAAGTTTAAAGAGAAGCCATTTTATATATAATTCTATTAACAACAATTAAGAGAAAGTCGTGTCAGTGTTTTAAATCGGATATTTTAAAATTGTTTCAACGTAATCCTGATACCAATGGACGGATATACGATTTTATATAGGTTATCCATTTGAATTGGTTTGAGAGATCTTCATTTTTTTAACAGGACACTTTTCTAACCAGTGTTAACTAAATCAATACTTCTTGTGTCGGTAATACAGTCTGACGGTGGTTATTTATGCATTAATCATATTATAGCGATTAATTTTAATGTAATTAAATAAATGTTAAATGAAAGCTTTCTTTTTACTCTTAATTACTTATTATTGTAAATTATTTTATTTATTGCCGTTCATGTCGCCCTCTCATTTCTGTCACTTGGCACCTGTCTTCTCTTTACATTCCACTATTTTTAATTTTAACTAATTGTCATATGTGTGTGTGTGTGTGTGTGTGTGTGTGTGTGTGTGTTTGTGTTTGTATGTGTGTTTAGATAAATCATTCTTGTATCTTTATCATCTTCCTATAAGTTTACCTGGATCTTCCTTAATATACAGGTGCATTTTGTTGTCACCTGTATCGCTTACTGAATATTAAACTTCCGTTTAAATTACTACTTTAATAATATTAAGATTGTTTTGTTATTATAATGTCTTTAACTAAATTACAATCCTTTTTAATATAAACACCATAATAACTTCTTCCACTTTATATACTTAATGTTTTATGTTAGTTTTTATTTAAAGTAGGCACAATTCTAAGTTGTATTGATTATAAAATGACTACACTTATCGTTCTTTCTTTCTTATTTATTTATCTGTTTGTTTTGTTTTCATTGTATGCTAATGTTCTTATTTTGTTACTTTTTTTTTGTTTTGTTTTGACAAGGTTTTTCCGTTTAATTAAAAGTTTACTTTTTATATTTATAAAAAGTTGCAGGCGTTGTTTTGTTTGTTTAACTTTTTCGTATAGCTTCGTGTGTGTTCGTTCATCTTATAACAGAAATATTTAGAACTTAATACTGCCTTAATTATTAGAAAGTATTATAATTCTGTCAGATTTTCGAAATTGACTTTTAACTGGAAAAAACATCATGTTTTGATTCAGTTTCCTAATTAAGAATATTTACTTTCTGTTACGCCCTAGCAAGTGGACATATTGCGATTGTGTCAAATTTTCAGAATTGAATTTTGACCGGAAGTACATGTTTTGAGCTATCTTAAATATGCAAAAAATGTTTTTAGCCCAATGGTTTGTGTGTGGTTAAAATATCTCAAAAATGATAAATTGCAGGAATCAAAAAACTTGGTATTCCGTTTAGATAGGTACTATCACCGTATCTGATACGAAGGTTTCGGGCAAAATCCATCAACCGGAAGTGCAGCTGACTACTGAATTTTTTTTTTCTCGATTTTCTTGAAACTTCACATAATTATCTGCATACATAAATACCTTGCATAAATTTATTTGAAACAATTTATTGGGAAAATGCTAAGCTTTCCTATAAAGTACCACGTCAGTTTAGCGTTTGGTCCTACTAGCTACAGAAATAGTGATAGAATTTTAAATTTGAAGAAAATTGGTTAACCGGAAGTTCAACTTTACACTATAAGTTTTTGAGTTTTCTGGAATTTTCCTCGGAAACTGTTCTAACGTTTTTTCTTAAAGTAATGCTAACTGCCCAGATATAACCCATAGGCATTTATTTAAAATATTTGTCCAAAAAGATTGATTTTAAAGAGTTGTGCAGATTTTGTGGGGTTAAATTTCAAATATTATATTATAATAATGATAATAATAATAATAATAATAATTGAAATGTAACATCAACTGGGCAACTAGGAAACGTAACTCTAAGAGAATGGAACACTCAGCCAGACCGTGGTAGACATCCTCTTTTTCTTGGGAGTTGCCTGACGAACACAAGGGTTTACTTCAAGTTATATTGTTAGTATTAGTGTTGTTCATTTATTGGCTGGAATATCCGCAGGAGCGCCCAAATTCCTGAAGAAGTGTCCACTAGTCAGTCCACTTTTCTCTACGAAGGCTACAAAATGTCTGGTTCTTTCAGCTATTCATTGGTAAAGACAAGTAAATATATTTAAAAATTTCTGTTTAAAGAAAATTTGTAATAGGGCGTAAGAGAAAACATTTCAAGGAGTAAGATTTTTTAGGAATGCAGTAAGAGAAAGTCATGAATAGTTGTGTGCAACAGATTTGATTGATTTGAATGTTTTTGAGTTCCGCTCAGACAAAAAAAAAAAATTGTCTTCCGTCCTCTCGCTCTTCTGCCCTCTCTCTCTCTCACTCTCAGTAAAATTCAAACACGAAAAATAGCTAGAAGTTCAAATTTGAAGTTAGATTAGATTAGATTTAGGAGGGCCACACCTCATTCCAATGAGACCTTCATTGAGAGGTCTATTGTGGATCCCCTGGGTTTATAGCACATCCTTCAGCTTTGCTCTCTTAATCAGGCCTAGCAAAGCTGAAAGTGACTCCGTCATGAAGCTCGTGGCTTCGGGATTACTAGTCCCCAGTTGAAGAAACCTTGTTCTCGCCAGTCCGGCACACTCACAAAGGATGTGTACCGGGGGTTTCCTCCTCGATTCTATAGAAACGGCATAATGCGTTGTCTGCAAGTAATAAATGGTGCTTGTGCCTATTCAGCCTGCAATGCCCTGTTAGCAGACTCACTATTAGCCTTATATCCCTTCGGCTATGGCTCAGTAGGTCCTTGGTAAATGAAGGCAAATGTCTCTTAATGAAGAGTTTAGGCTGTGTCTGCCCTGATGTACTTCCCCACCGTCGCAAACGCTGGTCTTCTATCCATTCCCTGATACAAGCATGAATGAGGCTCATGAGCAACCGCAGAAGGGCTCGGAGCCTATAAAAGTATCCTTCGAGCCCTCCCGCGCCAAGGCATCCGCCCTTTCGTTGCCAAGGAAGCCGCATGACCCGATATCCAGGCGAGTGTCAGCTTATTCCCAACACCTACCGCGGTTAGGACAGATAGGCAGTCCCACACCAGTCTTGAGGCTATTTGGTGTGAGGAAAGTGCCTTCAGGGCTGCCTGACTATCAGAATGTATGGCCACTCTTCTACCCATTGGCACTCTTCTAACCCTTGCCTTATAATCTCCTTAGCGCAGAATTGTAACGCCACATCTTCGGCCTGACCGTGGCGTACTTCCCTAGGCTGGCCTTAATTTTGACTTTAGGCCTGCCCTCATGGACCCCAGCTCCGATCCCAGTCGGAGTTTTGGAGCCGTCAGTATACCAGACCGAGTTACCGAGCAGAGGGGGATCTCTGTCCCATTCATCCCCGATCGGTATAACAATGTGGAAGTTCCTTCAAAATAAAGCTTGGGAATCATCCTATCGGTAGGCATGTCAAGTACATGGTCAGCCTTAACTTCTTCTATCAGCCTCTGGTTAACAGAATCACGCCTGGAGGTGATAGGTGGTGGCCCCTGCAGGAGCCTATGAATTCCCATTCTGGCTGCGCCTTGGATGAGAAGATGCAACGGTGGAAAGTTAAGGAGGACCTCCAACGCCGCAGTCCGGGTGGTTCTCATGGCCCCCGTGGCACCCAGGCATGCTTGCCTTTGGATTCCACTCAGCCTCCCCGCCGTCCCCTTCTAGAATCCAGAGGGCAGACTGGGGCGCAAGCCCCAGTTCCTTCCACAGAGTCGTCTGCACTTATTAAACGACACATTGGTCTTGAGTGCAGTCTTGTGATGATCGAAGGCACATCTTCGATGTGTTCATTCGAAGTGAGTCAGCGGTCAAATGTAACCCCTAGGTATTTAGCCTCGCAAATGGAATCGAAGTGTGCCTAAGTTTAGGTGGGTTAAGGCCTTCCAATTTGTAGCGTAACGTGAAAGGAACTATTATGGTTTTGA